>SNQJ01S0058425.1:19917-48904 GCA_010110895.2 Picea sitchensis | reverse complement strand
TTGGGTAATGGACCCAAATTTGTTTGATGGATAACGATATGATTTTTGATAAATTTTTAGGTAATACTATTCTATATGGATAGTAAATTTCATGCCATTTCTGGTGGTATGTGGAATGTCACATAACTCCTCACAGTTTGAGATTTATGACCGTACGAAGTTGGAGGACCCTCACATGTCATATAGAAGCCCCAAAAGGTCAATGTAGTCAAAGTGGTTTAAGATATTTTAGAAGGTAAATAATAAAGTGATGGGATGAGTTTACTATAATTCAAAGTGAATACAAAATAAATTATTTAAATAATAAATTTAATGGATAAATTAGAAATGGGTTAACCCTAAAATAAGGAAAGTGGACAAAGTGACCTAGAAGATGTTTTTAAGAAAGCTACTTGGAGAGTATAAATAAGATGCAAGGCTCTCTCACTTTATATCACACTTGAGAATATTGAATATCTATAGGTGTCTGAGGTAACCAAAGGATATCTAAGCCGAATTTATGAGGGAAGGTGAAGAAAAGAAGGCCGAAATTCAGGGAAGGATAAATTCTTTTGATGATGCTTTCTAAGGTATGTTATTTACAGGTCATCTCACCATTTTCACAATAACTTTTTCTTTAGAATGATTCAGACCGTGAAATTGATATTCCTTTGAGAAAACATAGCCAAGTATCTGTGGTAAAAAATTCATCTTGTGGGTCGTTGTATTTTTGGAGTTACACTCCGTGGAAAATAGGGTTTCTGGCTAGTCTTGAAACTAGTCTAAAACAGGTGTTTCAGGTAAAAATGTCATAACTTTTTCATAAAAGATCCAAATTCAGTAAGAAAAAATATGTTGGTTAGAGTACAGTATATAGTATGATTTGTAATAGTTTCAGATCAATTCAATAAATATTCCATGTGGGGCACATTCTATAATGTCGCTCTCTAGAATAAGCCAGAATTCAGCAAGGTATGCCATTTTTTCTATAAATCCTTTTCTGAGAGGTTCCAGGTATTGAAACCTAGAGGAATTGCATAAAACACACTAAATAAAATTGTATATATGTTTCATATCTTTATTCATTACAGGTACAAAGTTATGATTATTTCAAGTTAGGGTTGTTGACTAATCCAAAACTAGTCATGTGAGATTAAAGAAAAGTTTGATGAAAATGCTAGTCTTTTGTTGTTAAAGTTAAGGAAGGTTTGTAGGTATGTGATTATATACACTAGTTCTATTATAGAGTTACAAATCATATTTGGATGATGAAATTGATGAGGGATTTTGGTTAAGGTACATGTTCGGTACATGGTTGAGACAAGCAGTTGATGAGTTGACACACACATGAGGTGTATATTTGATGATGTTGGTACATATTGATGAGTCGTAGTTGATGAGTAGTTGACACATGATTGGTAAATATTTGGTACATGGTTGGTTACACGTGTTTATGGTACAGGTTGATTACAGGTTGTTGCATGATTGATGCACTTGTTTTTTGTACAGGTTGGTGCATGGTTGATGCACTTGTTTATGGTACATGTTGATTACAGGTTGAGGTACAGGTTTATCTTGGTTGATGTGTGGTTTAGGTTTACAATAATATATCTCATAGTGATAGTGTGATAGTGGTTCCATCATTCTACTTCTACTTTAGGGCAGCTGGACGGGGCAAGGACAGGTGGTTGTAGCCACCTTCCGGTTGTAGCCAGAGAACATAGGGTGTTGTAACTGCCTTCTGGTTGTAGCCAGAGCATTGGGGAGTTGGAGATTCCCTCAGGTTGTAGCCTAAGAAACTAGGGGGTTGGAGCGTCCTTCTAGTTGCAGTTGGAAAACAAAGGAAGTTGGTGCTTCCAATGAATGTAATTCTTCAAGACATATAAGAAAAAGAATTATGTGGTTTTCTCCTGCTTTGGGTTTCCACATAAAACAATTGTGTAATGTGTATGTGTATGATTGTTCATTTGTTCATTTCTTATTTACTCTGCAGTTATTGGATGATAATGCTACATTGATATAACACTTGGATTATATGGTTAAAAAGAATTAAATTGCTCTACTACTGATTCACCCCCCCTCGCAGTAATCCAACAAACAATTGTCCAGTGCTCCTTTCCATGTGTCGACATGTATCTTCTCAATACTCCCACTAAATGGGAAATGTATGGTTGAGTGCAGACCATAACATACATTAGACTACCAACAACAATTTAGTAGGGAACATGTGTCATGTCCTTTATTTCTTCTTGTGTCTTTGGAAACCATTCAACAAAATGCCTAGCTCCCACAGGAATTGCCACCTTCACTGGATTGCAATTCTGTATATTGAACTGTTTCAGAACTGTTTCAATGTATTTCATTCGATTCAACCAAAGCTTTCTAGAGGCTCTATCTCTCTTAATATCCATTCCCATAATGAAGTTAGATGCACCGAGATCCTTCATGTTGAAATTGGAGGATATCTTCTTCTTCACCTCCTTTATTGCATCCATGTTGTTTCCAATCATAAACATGTCATCGACATACAAGGCTACATATATGAAATGTCCAACTTGTTCCTTGGAATATATGTAGTGATCATCTTTGCTTCTCACAAATCCCAAACTAAGGATGTAAGTGTCAAAATTCTGGTACCACATCCTTGACGATTTCTTTATACCATAAAGGGATCTTTTGAGTTTGCACACCAACTCTTTATTTCCCTTTATTACAAATCCTTCAGGTTGTTTCATGTAGATTTCTTCCTCCAGGTCCCTATCTAGGAATCTTGTCTTCACATCCATTTTTTCTATCTCTAGTTTGAATGTTGTAGCTAGAGACATTAGTACTCTAATGGAAGTTATTTTTGCAACAGGGGAAAAAATATCACCGATGTGGACTCCCTCGACTTGGGAATAACCTTTCGCTACTAGTTGAGCTTTGAACTTCTTGACTTGTCCTAGAGAAGTCATCTTCTTCTTGAACACCCACTTGCTACCAACTGGCTTTCTTCCACTAGGTAGCTTGACTAAATCCCGTGTCTCATTTTTGTACAAGGATTTCGTCTCTTCGACCATGGTGTCCTTCCATAGTTTACCCTCTGCCGAGTCGACTACTTCACTGACCGAATTGGGCTCAATGGAATTTATCACAAATGAAGAACTAAAGTCGGGCAGACTATAACTCTCAATTGGTTTTCTTATTCTTTCTTAGCTCCTTACCATCGGAGTCAGAAGCTCCACCTCTTCCTCAAATTCAGTCGACTCATCTGAATCATCTTCTTTGTTCCTCAGTTCAAACCTCACTGTATCAATATTATTCTCGGTTTGAACAACTTCCTCAGAATCAGACTTACCTCCAACTTCTCTAAAGACCACATCTCGATTCTAAACTATTCTCCTTGATGCATAATATCAGAGCTTATATCCTTTCATCCCTTCTTTATATCCGATGAAAATACATTTGATTGCCTTCTTTTCCAACTTGCTCCTCTTTTTCTTGGGAACATGCACAAATGCATCACAACCAAATACTTTGAGATGTTCCACCGAAGGATTCATACCAGACCATACCTCATTTGGAGTCATGTTGACTAGCACCGACGAAGGAGACATATTCCCCAGATATATTGCAGTGTTGAATGCCTCCACCCAGAATTATTTTGCGATCACAACACCACTGAGCATGATCCTTACCTTATCCATCAACGTTTTGTTCATTTTCTCAACAACTCCATTTTGTTGTGGGGTATATGGTGTGGTATTTTGGCATGCTATGCCACACTTCTTACATAACTGATCAAATTATTTTCCACAGAGTTCACCAACATTATCGGTTCTCATCACTTCAATCCTCTTCTCTATCTGGTTTTCCACAAAATATTTAAATTCCTTAAATCTCTCAAAAACCTATGATTTCTTCCTTAGGAAATATATCCATGTCTTCCTATAGAAATAATCTATTAAGGATACATAATAAAATGATACACCAAGTGAAGGCATTGTAGCTAGGCCAAACACATCACTATGCACCAGTTCTAGAATCTCATGTTCCCTTGTTGCTTCAGATGGGAACCTCACCCAAATTTGTTTTCCATATATGCAATGTTCACAAAAGTCGATTTCTAAGCCACATTTAGGAAAACCTTCGACCATACGTTTTCTTTCCATAGCTCGAAGTCCTTTTTCTCCAATTTGTCCCATCCTCTCATGCCATAACCTGGTCGGGTCGATTTCATCATGTCTTATCGAGTTGGTTTAAACTGACTTAGCTCAAGTTGGATTGATTTGTTTCGACATCAAGTTAGGTCGATTTGTAGTTGATTCAATTTCAAGAAAAATGATTTTTTTGTATCTAGTCGATTCCATATTCCCTAACAATTTGTATAGGGTACCAATCTTAACTCATTTAATTAAGACCATCACACATCTGACCATATTACATGAATCCTTCTTAAACAGAGTATGCACACATGCATCACACATCTTGCTAACAGATATCAGGTTTCTTGTCAAACCTGGAATGTGTAGCACACCTAGAAGAGTTATTTTCCTCCCATCCTGCAGTGTCATTTAGAGTCTTTCCCATTCAACAATTTTGGTTGTCGATTCATCCCCCAAGAACACATCACCCCCATCATATATTTCATACTCACATAACCATTATTTATGTGGTGTCATATTATAGGATTCTCCTGATTCGATCAACCAAACATATTGATCCGACTGTGTACTAGTTGATGCCAGATACACATCACCTCCCTTGTCTGAGGTTGTCTTTCTCCCAGTCGACTACTTCTCATCAGATCTAGCACTAACTTATGTTTCCTTCATCATACAATCCTTTTTATAATTCCCAACTTTACCACATTTCCATCATCTTTGCGTCAATTGAACTGGGGATTTATATCTATCCTTCGACCTGAAATTTCTACCGAAGAATCTACCTTTATCTATTTCTACTAGTTGACCTATCACTACTAGAGAATATTTATTCGATCCTTCCATGTTATTCCTTATCATTTTTTCAGACAATATAGAAGCAACAACGTCCTCTAGCGCTACTGTGGTTGTATTACTCCCAATAGCCATGACTAAGCTGTCCCAAGATTTTGGAAAAGAACATAATAGGATGATACATTTCTCCTCATCAGTGATCATAATATCCACAGATGATAACTAGCTTGACACAGTATTAAACACATTTAAATTCTCAGTCACTAAACAGTCATCATTCGTCCTCAGAAGGTACAGTTTATTTTTGAGAAACAACTTATTTAACAAAGATTTCGACTGGTATAAGCTTTCGAGTTGGTCCCACAGTTTCTTAGTTGAATATTCACCTGATACATTCAACAACACCAAATCTGCAAGACAAATCCAAATCATACTTCTTGCTCTTCTTTTGAGTTTATCCCATTATTCCATTGAAATGCTTAATGTTGGCTAATTATCTAGATAGACCACTGTCCATTGTTCTCAATCCACAAGAAGATCTTTCATTTTAAGCTTCCAAAGGTCAAAATGTTGGCCATTGAATTTTTCTATCTCTATTCTGGAACTGCTCACCATTCTTTACCATGATATTTAACACAATTTATGACTTATGACTCTTATTGTACCTAGGGTTTAGTTCTCAGATTAAAGATTGGAAAATCAAGATCTGATATACTTTCCAAATCATAACACCTCTTTGATAACTCACTTGTTAAGGATAACCCAATATTTGATAGCATATGTCAGGAAATGAAAGACACTTCCACACTAATCCTAGAAAAAAAGAAGAATAATTTAATCAAGAATGTAAATGAAATAAGCATTCACACAGTACACCGATATTTTACATTGAAACCCTTAACTGGGAGAAACCAACATTCTTTTGAGCATTCTGCTCTCTTGTTGTCTTATTCTATCTCAATAAAAGGTTAGATGTCTAACCTTGGTCCACACCTAAGACAAAATTGACATCATACCCTCTTTCCTCTACAAGAACAACCTTGTATCCAATTCATATTACATATACATGACCGCCAACCTACGATTTACCATGCATTAGCATATTTTTCATTATCCTTTACGACCTTACAACATGCCTTTTTATAGGCTTTACAATAGGAAAATCCCTAAAGATTGGTGCCCAAAAATGGTTACAGATCTGTGCATATCATTGGCTACAAATCCTACAAATACCAGGATTCTATTACAATCGACTGCAAGTTGGGTTATCAGTCGACTACTAGTCAACCTTCATTCAATCTCTAGTCAGTTGTCTCATGTCCTCACTTCGACCTCTTTTTGGTTGACTTGTTGTCGATATATTCAACTTAGAATTTGCTCGATCGTCTCACTCGACCTCTTTTTGGTTGACTTTCTATCGATCCACCTCGACCTTCGACCATCAATTAATCTACCTCGACTCACCTTTCACTGCAAAGAATATAACAACCCAACATAAATTCATCTTAACTCGAAATCTAACAAATATTTAAAAACTCAAATTTATTAAAATGTAATTTTTCAATTATTTAAAATAAATTTAGGTTAAATATAATCTCACTCAATTCCATAAATTGATAAATGTAACAACATATTTATCATATTAATTTGTAAATAAATCTCACTATTTTTTTTGGTAAGTTAGAATTTATATTAGAACCTACTAAACAGTAAGAGTTACAACTATCATGCTATCCCAGGTGGTTGTGGCAAATTTTCCCTGATGGGAAACCAAAGCATCCACGTGGCCATTAAAGTTCACAGCAGCCATGCAAAATTTGAAAAAATGCAATAAACCTGAATTAAACAAAACTAGATCTAGAATGCCATGCAGGGAGATTCTACTTCCTGCTAGACTATCCATGCCAAAACACAAAAACTGAAATGAGCTAAAACTGCAAATTCCTAGAACTGAAATGCTCCACAGGTCGAAGATCTTGTGCGATAAACTATCTGGATGCATAAAAATAATGGAAACCTGAGCAAGAAGAGGCTATCCTGAGCTGGGGTCAAGCCTCTGCTTGTTCCTTTGGTCTTGTGTGGTGTCCCTGCTTAGCGCACCTATGTTTGAAATAGCTTGCCTAAGATCTTGTAGAGGATTCATCAGGCTTTCCTCATGATGAGTTAGTTCTTATTCTCTGTGGTGCATTGTAGTGATGGTGCCCTTGAACTCCTCAATTTATTTCTTTATGGCATCCAAAGAATCCATAATAGCTTCCTTCCCAGCGCAACAGGTGCAAATAGGAGAGTGTAGAGGTGAAGGAGGTAAATAAGAGGAAGATTTGGGGGAGTCGGGAGAGGGTAGGGGAGAGGACAAAGAAGAGAAAGGGATGGATGGAGTGAGGGGAGCGGAGGGTAGAGGAGGGGGAGGTGGAGGTTGGCGGGGGGGGGAAACGAGGTAAGTTTTGGCACAAATCCTAGGGAATTTCCCTAGCTGTCGAGCCATTCGACTTAACAGGCATAAGGAGAAGACAGAGGAGGAAAATATGGAGTAGTGGTCCGTTTGGGAGAGTGGTCTGGGGAGATGACACAAGAAGAAGCTAGCAGACACTCTGGGGTGGAGGCACGTGCATGGTATGGAGGAAATATTGAAAGATCTTGACTGCCTCATCCTCTCGAACCTCGTCCTCTTGCAGCATACTAGCCTACCCCCGTTTCGATTTACCTCGAATTCGCAGCATTAGTAAAATCAATGGAAACCCAAGATGGAAAGCATGAGAATTATTATGCAAGGGACTACAAATGAACCAGAGCCATAAGAAACAATTGACCAAAGGAGGAGAGTTGGGCACCGAGGGTGGAGAGCACCAAGAAAAATCAAACACGAGGTAGAAAACTAAAAATATTGTAGGAGGCCAGGACTCGGGAGGGAAAGGGCTTGAATGAGCCATGACATTCCTCCTTGCTGGCCTAAATCCATTGAACCCGATAGGATGATGGGACTGAGCCTTCAGCCAACCCATAGCCATTAATTCTCCCATGAACTGGAGCAACATACTATTAAACTGGTTTCGAGTTCAAATGAATGTAGAGTTGTTGAGGTCTAGGTATTAAAAGCATGGATTAATGGTGAAGGTGAGTGTGGGATGTGTTGGTTCGAGGTGGAAAGAGACATGGCCATGTGTCTGCCTATCTGGCCATCCACCCATCATGTCCGATGTCACCCCATCCAGAGGTAAATAAATCTTACTATTACTTTTAATACAAAGAACATATATTACTCTATATTCAATTTTATTTTACATTTGTACTATAACTGTAATTTAAGTGTTATTATTCTTTACACATGTCTCTTTACAATCCATTATGGGAAGGTATGGTAGAGATGTTGTCACATAACAACAACAATTAAAAATTAAATGTTGTTGATGATGATTATGATGATCAATGTCTATTGAAACCAAAATTGGTCTATCAGACCTTAATAAAGGTAAGATATTACTTGGATATATTTAAAATGTTATTTCAATGCTTGAAAAACATTCAGAGAAGCATTTAGAGATCACTTTATTTTTCATGACTTAGAAGGTTAGGAAGGTTAGTATTGTAACAAATACTTTGAAATTGTGATCTAATTTGGTTATAAGGAAGGCACTCTATGAGAAAGTGTTTTTCATATTCAATCCTCTTGGTGTCCAAAATGTGTTAGATTCTTCCATGCCATGGTGTTTTTGGAATTGTCTAATATTGTTTTTCACTATGAATCTCATGAGAATTGGTTCTTATTTTATCAATATTGATTCTCCTCTTTATGCTAGTTAGCTCATGAGAATTGGTTCTTATTTTAGCAATATTGATTCTCCTCTTTATGCTAGTCAATACAGAGAGATGCTAAATTGATCTTCAAGATTAGGGTTAACCACCTCCTTGTTGTCACATAAGAACAACAATTAAGAATTAAATGATGATGATGATGATGATTAATGTCTATTGAAACCAAAATTGGTCTATCGGACCTTAAGAAAGGTAGTATATTACTTGGATTTATTTAAAATGTTATTTCAATGCTTGAAAAACATTCTAGGAGAAGCATTTAGAGATCACTTTAGTTTTGATGACTTAGAAGGTTAGGAAAGTTAGTATTGTGACAAATACTTTGAAATTGTGATCTAATTTGGTTATAAGCAAGAGACTCTAGGATAATGTGTTTTTCATATTCAATGCTCTTGGTCTCACAAATGTGTTAGATTCTTTCATGCCATGGTGTTTTTAGAATTGTCTATTGCTGAGTTTCACTATGAAGCTCATGAGAATTGGTTCTTATTTTATCAATATTGATTCTCCTCTTTATGATAGTTAGCTCATGAGAATTGGTTCTTATTTTAGCAATATTGATTCCCCTCTTTATGCTAGTCAATACAAAGAGATGCTTTTGATCTTCAAGATTAGGGTTAACCACCTCCTTGTTGTCACATAACAACAACAATTAAAAATTAAATGATGTTGATGATGATTATGATGATTAATGTCTATTGAAACCAAAATTGGTCTATTGGACCTTAAGAAAGGTAAGATATTACTTGGAATTTATTTAAAATGTTATTTCAATGCTTGAAAAGCATCAAGAGAATCATTTAGAGATCACTTTAGTTTTGATGACTTAGAAGGTTAGGAAGGTTAGTATTGTGACAAATACTTTGAAATTGTGATCTGATTTGGTTATAAGCAAGGCACTCTAGGAGAAAGTGTTTTTCATATTCAACCCTCTTGGTGTCACAAATGTGTTAGATTCTTTCATGCGATGGTGTTTTCAGAATTGTCTAATGTTGAGTTTCACTATGAAGCTCATGAAAATTAGTTCTTATTTTAGTAATATTGATTCTCCTCTTTATGCTAGTTAGATCAGAATTGGTTCTTATTTTAGCAATATTGATTCTCTTATGTATGCTAGTTAGATCAGAATTGGTTCTTATTGTAACAATATTGATTCTCCTCTTTATGCTAGTCAATACAGAGAGATGCTTTTGATCTTCAAGATTAGGGTTAACCATATCCTTATAATATATTATCTTTATTTTATCCTCTAAATATTTATTGCACCATATATTCTCCTTAAAATTAGCTTTAACAATATTTTTAATATCGGTATTATGTAGAATAACATCATCTTTTATTTCCCAATGATTTATCCAAAACTTGCCATCACTATGCCATCCTCGCTTGAGCCATTGGTGATTTTGGATAGAGTCTAAATTCATTTTTGGGAGCCTCTTGTCATCCATATTATTTATCTTTTTCTTGTACATTAAGTACCTAATCATAGTTGTGATCTCAATGGGGAAAATGATTGTTTCTATGAGGAGGATAAGATAGGGTGTAGTGGCTTTGATTTTGAGATTACAAGTTATAAAATTCTTTTGGATTTTATCTACCTTTATCTAGGATTCTCGAGAGATATTGGATCCCAAAAATTCATATCTATATAGAAAAAAAAGAGTGATAAGAATCTCAAAGAAGGGATTTTTCTTATCTCATAGCCAAAGGTATGCTAATTTACAATTATTCTCAAGCCCATAATAAGCTTTCCACTCTCCATTTATCCTTTTCTCAATCCTATTGTTCCAATTGAGCTTGTGATGAATATAAATTCCAAGATACTTGTATAAAGGCACTTCCTGAAAGCTATTGTTGTCATATATGAAAGTCTCGTAGGTGATCTTGTTGGATTTAATTATCATAACCTTCGGTTTTTCAATGTTCACAGTCATTCCTGTACTAGAGAAAAAAATCCTTCAGGATTCTAAGTTGCTTACTGGTATCATAGGGATTCCTTGCTAGAAATAAAATATCATTGGTATATAGAAGAAGGATGGTTACTATACTAGCAAGAGTTGGTCTGACACAACCTGTGGCTTCCAGAAAATCTTCTAACTTGTCAGTTTATATGCCAAAAAGGGTAGCGGATAGGGGACAACCTTTATTGACTCCTATATCATAGTTAATTTATGTTGACCAATCCTCAGTTCTCGTAAACATGGAAATAATATTCTAATAGAATAGTATTGCGACAACTCTCAGCCTGAAGGGAAATTTTATCTCTTCTAACCTATTCCAAAGGTTAGTCCTAGGAACAGTGTCAAACAATTTCCTAAATTCAATGAAACAACAAAGGAGATTGATTTTATTCTTGTGAGACTTCTCTACAATGATCCTAAGAATGAAAAGGTGGTCAACCGTTTAATGACAACCTCTAAAACCGACCTAGTCTTTAGCTCTTTTTATGTGGCTTTCTAGCCATATGCTTATCTTCTTTTCCAAAATACTTTCATATGTGGTCTTGTAATTACAGGGATTGTTTTTATTCCCACTTTTACAAGTAGGTACAATAAGGCTTTGAGTCCATGGTTTAGGGAAGCCTTGCTTAACTGCTAAATTTAAGAGCTTATGTATGAGAGGGATCATAATAGACAATCCAATTTTTAATATTTCAACTTTGTATCCTTTGATGTCTTTAGCTTTCCCATTTGTGAGTTTCTTAACCCCAAACTTTATGTATTCTATAGAAAACACCTCATCCTTTGTAGAAAATTTTGGAATGTTGTCGAGGACATTAGGGGATTTGTAAAGATTTTCAAGGTAGGAATACATTATGTCAAGAGAATCATATCATTTTCTTTATTTTTACGAGTCAATTTTTTTTTCCAAAATTTCTTTGGATCTAGCTTAGATAGGTGTGAAATATTCTCTTTCATTATATTTATGTAGTGCATTTTTTTCCTTTTAACTAGGGATTTGTATCTATTAATCTTATCAGATTTCAAGGACTCATTAGAGGCATTCTTGATGGATTTTCTAGCAAGTTTACATTCATTATCATACTAAGGGTCAGAAATTATAGTCTTCTTTTTACACAACACTTTGATAGAGAATTTTTTTATGGAGGTAGAGAGGGTTGTCGTAAAATTATGATATATGTATTCAATATTGTTCTTATATGATAGAATATTTAATTCAGTTTTTTAAGTCCTTCAAGAAGAGATCAACTTTATTCTTTTCAAAAAGGAGGTGTCTTTGGTTATCAGAGTTATCTTCAAGGGGGGTTTTGTGCATGATAAAATTTAGAGTTAGGGTTAATGTTTTATGATCAAAGTTACGATCATGGTCTTAAATGTTTTATGATCAGAGTCAGGATCATGGTCCTTTAAAAGGTCAAAATTTACTATTTTATTATAAACAAGATATCTAATAATATAACTCACATAATATACAACACTATTGCCAATCCCATGGATACAAGTCATCTAGCTAGATTTCATTCCCTCTAATTAGACCATTGCAAATGATTAGATCTAGAGAACTACAAATCTTTTTTTGTTCATAGTTTTGTCCAGGATGAGGGACTAGACTTTGGTTGAGAAACTGCGACTCGGGGGCATCTAATCCATCAAAATCACACGAGGATCACACTCGGCCCTATTTCTACACCAACCTTAACATGGCTAGATTTTTTGTCCCCAGAGGTTTCAAATCAGTTGACTTTAACATCACATAGTGTCTTAATAACACACTCACCGACTTGTTGATCTGCATTTATGACAATAATCAATAAGAGGAAGAGAAGATCCTATTCCGGGGGCTGTCTATTATTATTTAACCAAGCCATTTTATAATCTACCCTAATCTGGTTCTCATGCCTGCTAGCCAACTAAGATCCTAAAACAATCAAAAGATGTGGACTAACTTAAGATACAACTCTAACAATCAACACTTTAATTAAAAATGCTTAACTAACAGTGTTTATGTACAATAACTATATACAATTCACAAGGCTTTTCTTAAACCTTGTAAAAATAATTGTTTTAAGATAAATTTGATCTTAAACAAGGATGAAGAATATAAACAAACTATTGTTAAGCCCTAATATTACCTAATACCCCTTAATTAAAGTATATTATATTAGTAATGCTATTTTATTTATGTCACCTTTATGCCATTAGTTGTAATTATACCTCCTAGTTCCTGGTATATATACCAAGGAGACATTTTCTATTTTGAATCATCTTGTACTGACATTTAAGTAAGTATAAGGAGGTTTCCTCCCCAAAGAGGCTTATTATCCGAATTATCTCTTTTCAAGGCATTGAGTACTTTTCTAAGGTTTTTCTATACATATTGATATTTGTCTTAAATATTATGGTAATGTATTCAAGGTCTTGGGCTCTCTTGCTACCGCTACATCCTGAGACACCTTGGAATTCTACTATAATTTTTTCTGCACCATGTTTTAGAAGGAAATTCCTGGATGATATTTCTAGTAGATGGACTGAAGGTATGTTGGGTCTTGAAAATTAATCTCCGGAAAATTTATGGCACTCTCTGAGATACAACCTATACAAGATAGGGTTATGGAATCATCCCCAATGAGTCATTATGGATTTTTTCTATAAAACATTTCTATAACATTTCGCACCATGAGATATATGGTGGCTATTCAAAGACACATTAGTAAGGGGTATCTGGTAAAATTTCAGGTTTTGGGTCATCTAATTTTGTAGATACACCCTATGTATGATAGGGTATCCTGATTAATCCCATTGACCAGTCTCAAGAAGGTGTTCCGTAAAACAATCATAACTTCTTCCTAGAGTATCCAAATTGAGTGGGACTCTATTTCATTGGATCGTGATAGTCTGTAGTATTTCTCGTGTGAGTTTTAGAATTTTATATCAATTGTTTTAAGGGGCACGCTATACAAGTAAGATCTCCTGAAAGGCCAAAAATAAACAAGTCGTGGGGAAGTTACCACAAATTCCACCTGGCACATCCAAATTTGATCAGACCGTGGGCATGGCAAGAGAAGAAATATCAGAGAATCCATATAAAAAAAGTTTAATCTCACATAGCCAAAACTTGGGAGATACAACCTAAGAAATATTGTCTAGCGTAATCCAATTCTCAAATCAAGGTTCAAAAGTGATAGATGAATAACATGCCACCCAAAAGGGAACTTCTACACTCTAATACTCCTGTGAAAAATCCTACTTGGAATGTTAATGAATGTGAATAAATGCATAGGGACATAAAAGATTTACAAAAAGAAGATAGTAAATAAAATATGAACTACAAGAGATGATGGAGGCTTTAAAAGGGAGATCATGGAAGTATTGAAAATTTCAGTAGAAGACACTGGAAAGTGAAAATGCATCCCATGAAACTAAGGATGAGGACACAAGGAAGGTGGGAATCACGGAGAAACTCTAATTTTGGTTTGAAGATCAACCACGCTCCTAAGATTGATATGAGGGTTTGATGGCAAGGAACCAATCATATGGATACCTCAGATGTGGAGGTAATTCTTTGATCTACATAATGCCACATACACAAAAGGTACCTATTGCTTTTTTCTATTTAGAACCTAATCAATTTGTGGCAGAATCAATGGCTTTGTTCTCAGAAATCACTCATCACTTGACAATTTTCATAAGAAATGATAGCACACTAAAATACATGGAGCACACCTTCTTTAGCCAATTGATAAATCTCTACAAAAGGTTCACCATCGGACCACATTGAGAACTTCCAAAGATTGAATATAAAGGTAATTGATATCCAGATTTTAAATTTGATTGATGCATTCATAGGAACTTCGAAGGATAACATTCAACATGAGGTTCGCTTTGGGAACCCAAACTATTGAGAATGCATTTAAGGTGCAAGAATGTTGGAAAGTAAAAAATATGGCTATGGCTACTTAAAGGACCAATCCTACATCTATAGAGAGAACAATGCCCTTCTTCTTCTAAAACACCTCAACTCTACAAGGCTGACACCCCAACAATTGGAGGAAAGAAAAGAAAGTGTGTATGCCTTTAATTGTGACAACAAGTATAGTAAGGACATAAGTGTGGTGGAGAAGAAAATTATTCTACATAGATTGTGAAGAGAAAGGAGAAGAAGAACAAGAACCATCTCAAGATGAAAACATATAGAAGCAATTTTAATCAAGAGTTGACTCACTATATTGTGTAATGCATTGGATGAATTAGCACTCCTCAAAATCTCAAGACCGAAGGATACATCATGAAGAAAAAGGTAATAGTCCTAATTGATTATGGAAATACTCATACTTTCATTCAGATTATAAATTAGCCAAAGCCTCTAATGGTTTTGTATATCCAACGCTTTAGGCTCTCAAGTAATGATTGAGGTGGTGATGTGGAGGAACCATCAATTGATCGTGAAAAATGCAATAAGATCAATCTTACTACTGGTAATATGTAAATGAATAGTCCAATGATTTCTATACCCATGGTGGCAGATGTTGTACTAGGAATCCAATGGTTACAATCATTTGGTTACAATCATTAGGAACAAAAACTTTTAATTTTCAAGAACTTTCATGAAATTTCATTGGAAGGAAAAGAAATTGAGTTAAGAGGTACTGCCAGGAACCTCGTATAAGTGATAAGATCTAATGCATTGACAAAATTATTGGAAAAAGGCATCAAAGCGTTATCACAGACAATCCATGCTCCACTAGATGTTCAAACATCTAATCCATCTATTCCTCAAGATCTCCAAAGGATCACAACATAAGCATCCTAAAGTATTTGAAGATATTCCCAAGGTCTTCTACCAACACTCAAATCATGATCATGAAATTCACCTAATCTCTGGGAGTGTTCCTCCTAAAATCAGCCACATATACCCTTATGCCTATAAGATTGAAATTGAGTGCATGGTTGAAGAAATGTTAGAGGTTGACATTATTAGACCTAGCCAAAGTTCTTGTACTCACACCAGTGGTAAATGGTATTCAAGAAAGATAGCTCAAGCATGCATGTGTCCGTGACATAGAGCTCAACAAGACTACTATTAAAGATAAGTTTTCCATTCCTTGGCCATTGATGAATTGTTAGATGAACTACATGGAGCAATCTATTTCAAAATTGGATCTCCATTCAGGCATCATCGAATCCTAATTTTAGAAGGAAGAAGATATCCCAAAACAACACTTCCACAACTCATGAAGGCCATTATGGAATTTTATGATGCCTATCTTTACAAATGCACCTTCCACATATTCCAAGGTTGATGAATTCTACTTTCAAGCCCTTCCTTCAAAAATTTGTGTGTTAGTATTTTGATGATATACTAATCATAGCAAATCTTGGGAGGATCATGAAATACATGTTGACAAGGTGCTACAACTACTAAAGGAGAAACAACTATATGCCAAACCATCCAAATGTTTCTTCGAGTAAATGAGGTTGAGTATTTGGGTCATTTTGTATCTCATGAAGGTGTCATACAGACCTCTAACAGAGATTAAGTTCATTTGATGGACTATCCATTCTAAACATTGAAGAATCTTAGAGGATTTTGTGTTTGACAGGTTACTACCGCAAGTTTGGTCTGAACTATGGAAGAATAGCAAGACCTTTTAATCTACACTTAACTAAGAAGGATGCATTTTCATGGACTCCAGAGGAAACTAAATCTTTTGAATCAATTAAAGAGGTGATGTGCAAAACCCCTGTCTTACTCAATTCTAGACTTCATAAAACCTTTATTGTGGAATGTGATGCCTCTTCTAGAAAATGAATTGGTACGTCCATGCAAAAAGGAAGGTCTCTAAATTTTTGGAAAGTTGACCACTCAAGGAAAGGACTTATTACCAAACCCATTTATGAGAATGAAATGATGGCAATACTATGACATGCATTGAAGAAATGGAGTCCTACCTATTAGGTAAGGACAACACTAAGGCTTCAAACGTGATCATGATAGTCTTAAATACTCTTGGAACAAAGACTATCTTCAAGAACAACAAAAATGGGTAAACTTGGGATATTGTTATGATTTTGAAATCAATTATAAAAAGGGGAAGAAAAATGTGGTAGATGCATTTCCTCAAGAAAGGATGAAGATGTTGAGGGCTTTCCTTGTGGTTACATATCTGGGATCATCCACCGTGATTGGATAATAGAAGCAAAGGGATGAATGAAGAATGACGAAATGTGTGCACTCTCTACTGAAAGGTTGTAACAAGATTTTAGTGCACGATACATTTACATGGAAAATGATTCACCATGGCACAAAGATCGCTTATATTTTATGTAAGAACTCACAACTCAAACAAAAGGTACTATTGAATTGCACACCTCTCCAGAGGAGGGCACCTGTGGATTTTGAAAACCTACCATAGAGTCAAGAATGGTTTTTTGGGATGGCCATAAAATGATGTTCAAAGGTTTGTATAGAATGTCATTTGCCAACAAAATAAGGTGGTGGAAATAATTACACCCTGTGTCTCTATTACAACCATTATCCATCCTAAGTCAATGCTGAGGAGGAGGTTTCCATGGATTTTACCACAGGTTAACAAAGTCCTAAGGAAAGAGTCCTATCATGGTGGATTGTTTGATACACTGGCACACACACTTTGTGCACTCCTCTTCTATCCCTTCAGTTAGTACATTCCACCGGATTCATGGAGACAGCTCAAAAGCCATGGCAGCCCAAAGATTATTGTAGGGTGATAAAGATCCCATCTTCATTGGGTAATCAATTGGCTATAGCTCATCTTATCATCCCTAATTTGATGGACAAACTAAGATAGTGAACAAATTTCTAGGAGGATACCTTCAAGTGGTTTTGTCTCTATAAACAAACAACACAATGGTTCAAAATGGAACCATTCTTGGCAGCAGGCATAAATTCTTCATAATCAGAACAAAATGACACCATTTATGACACTTATGGATACCACCCTCCTCCAATCACTTCTTCTCTAAAAATTAAAATCTATGTTCAAGAAAGGGAAGATCACATCGAGAATCAACAACAAGTTCTCCAAATCTTAAAGGACACAACCCCGACTCATGGCACAAAATCGCAGATGAAACAACAAGCAGACCAACATCTGTGAAAGAAGTTTTGAAGTAGGGGATTGGGTGTTTTTGGGATCACAACCATACAAACAGATGTCCCTCGAGAAAGCCACAAGAAGGATAATAAATTATCATCAGCACTTACATGGTCTCTATAAGATAAGTTGGCAAAGATTGGTACTTATGGCACAAATTGAGTTGCCTATTATCTTAGAGCACAACGGGGCTTCCATATTTCCATGTTTGAAGAAGGTTATAGGTGACAATATCCAATTTCAAACTATATTTCTAGAACTTGATGAGGAAGGAAAATCATATTGAGCCCTCAAGCCATCACCGACACAAGAATTATCCAACCGAGCAATATCCATTTTAGAGTATCCCATTAACAGAGGAAACTACCTGACCCAAGATTCCACTTGGGAAGATGAGCCCTTTATAATGTACATCCATTTCCACTCAAGTGTCATGACAACACTTTTCTCTCTCTCACCTGGAGGGTCAGTCATGTCATCTCTAATATTGGTCTACATCCCTTAATTGGGGCATATTATATTAGTAATGTTGTTTTATCTATGTCGACTTTAGTCCATTAGATGTAATTATACATCCTAGTCTCTGGTATATGACACCTAGAGACATTTTCATTTTGAATCATCTTGTAATTTGAACATTTTAAGTGAGGTAAAAGGCTGCCCCCAAGAGGCTTATCTGAAATTATCTCTTTTCACATGCTGGAGTACTTTTCTGCTGGTTTTCTATGCTATATTGATTATTTGTTCTTAACAATTATTTTAATACTCTAAATACCAAACTACTAAACAATGGATGAATGTAATATTGTAAATGATAAAATGATAATAAACAAAGTATTTAACATTTACATGATGCAATCACTATTCATTCACACAAATTAACAAATTAAATAAATAATACACTGACTAACCTCTACTGATCAACAATATTAAGCTAAATTCATCTCTCTATATTTGTATGAGATTCTCTTAACCCATGTCAAGTGTGGAACCTATGACAAAGGTAAGCATAATACTTCTTGAAGAAGTTCAAAGAAGTCTTTTATATTATAGAACATGTTTATGATAACAGAAAGACAAACGATTATATATCATGTGACTTTAGAATGTCCAAATAACTAAAATGAAAGAAATTCCACTCATAGAAATGGTGTTACCAATTATCTAGCATCAGATGTAAACTCAAAATAATTGAATAGATGATCAACGAGATATATTAAAGGAACCAAAATATAATGAACCATATAATGAAAACATAACATGAAAAGTTATATACATAATAGTTTAAAGCTAGTTCAATACAAATAAATTATATCCATAAATTATATGAGAAACAATACACATTGCATAATCTACAAAAGGACAAAATCCAAAGAGTAAATTATATCCCATATAGCTTCAATATAATAAGTTCATCATAAGGTCCAAAAGGAGTTTTTTGGGATACAATAGACTTTAAAGATTAAAAAATTAATACATAATGATAACAATTAACCATGTATTGATAAACATACTAAATCTAATTTAAATCATTGTATAATCAATTACTTCAAAGAATATGAAGATATTATAATGAAAAACAAAACCATTTTACTCACGTAACAAAAATCCATTAAGCAACCTGAATTTGTATTATTTTTCTTTGAAAATACGTGTCCATTCTCCCAAAGATTCCGTCCATCTCACATTCCATTTTGAAATAAAAGTTTACAAAATATATAATATATAAAAAAGAAAGGATAAAAAATCCTCCTCCCAATTTTCTTGGATCCTCAACTTTTTCATATATTTATACCATGAATGAACAGTCTGCGGTGTCACTAATAATTTCACACCTCGAATTTGCCTCAGAAGAGACATACAACATTCTAAATCATGCATTTATATTTTAGAAAATTCCCGTAGTTAAATGGGTCCACATTCCCTGAGATGGTTTTCAACTCATTTCCAGATTACTCATAGTTTCCAATATCGCGAATCACCAAAAATCGCTTGGTCGAGCTCCTTGAACATACATTTCATCTATTTGTTGTTGCTCATAAATTATTTGGTGTTAATCCAATATTATGTAGGAGCCGGATTTAATTTAACATCTAGTAATTCTACCAACAATAAAGTAATTTCTACTAGGTTTATGCGGAAAGTCCAAGAATTCCAAAATATTTTAAGATATTCATTTATGTAAACTTATCAATGAATAATAAATTTAATATCTAATTAAAACAATGGCTAAATTTGAAATAAATAATTCTAACCTGATGCTATTATCCCTCTTGTCCGCAGCTTGCCTCCTTGACTTCTTTTTTTATGAACACCGCCCAAAATCCATTCCTCCTCTAACTAGGTGGTGCCCCTAATTCCAAGATATCAATCTGTATCATCCTCGCCCCGTACCCAAATCCCCAAGAATCTCGGTAATCAGACAATCCCACTCAAATTTCACCTCCTCTCTGCAGAAATCCCAGAGTCTCCCAAAAATCCATCCCAACTCCAGAATGCCTCCCCACAACTCCTTCCCCTTCCTTATCCCTTATTAATTCTTATCCCATTCTTTAATGCCTTTTCCCCCCAAGATACGTAGAAGCATCAATTTAAACAATTTAAAAAATTATTAATCCCTTTAAATTTATTTTATCAATATCATTGAGTGTGATATAATAATTAATTAATTAATTAATTAATCAAAGTTAAAACACCACTAATAAATAAATAATGAATTAATATTATTAATACTAATCATTGTTTAATTTAAACCATATTAGGACAATTAATAATATTAATATTACTTTGCACAATCCCTACATGTATTCATCTAGGTTGTTACATACACCTACCTTCTCGTGAAACTTCTCATTCCTAAGGCTAAGGTATCTCTGCAAGAAAGGAAAGAAAACATGGTCTGGCTACTATTCATAACAAAATAATCCACGCTATCGCAGTCAAGAAAGCTCTACAAGACAATTAGTATATGTACAAGAAATGCATGTAGCTAGTACATGCAAATCTCGCACATGTACTAATAATCAAACTGTCATCCTTAGTAATTTATGTATGTATCTAATCCAAGAAGACTGTTCTTTTATAAAAGACAACAAAACCAATCAATTATTTGAGAAATCCTTTAATTATTTTTATCCGGTTCAACAATTTTATTTTTTAAACATTTTTGGTTTAGTTACGTAATAATAATGAATATTCATTTCTTTTTTTTTTTTTTTAAGAAAAAAAAACATTAACTCTACCACAAGACATCTCCATACTTTCTCAACTATTACTACTCATCCTTCCTCCCTAACTTCCATCTCCATTCCTATCTCTTCCTCTGCAGGACTATCTTGGAGCATCAACTATATTGACCAACTCCAACAGGAACCCATATGGAAGTGTCGCTATCTCACCAAGCTTCCCTATGTGTGCATCTAATGAATATCATCACACGTCTTGGGGAGAATGACCAACACCATCCTCCCATGACTGTGTGTTTCGAGGACACATTTGGAAATGCCTCCACCCCTCCTAATCATAACTAGGGTCCACACCTCACAATGGAGAGGATACATATGGGAAAATGACCTAATTCCCAATGGGTAACTATTAGGGTCCACACCCCAAATGGAATATACAGTAGCAACTGTTGCCGGGAGGTTTTGTCATCATTATCTTGCTTTAAGTGTAAAGCATTATCACCAAATCATGCAGTAATCATCCACATATCATAGCAATGCATCCAACCATTGTACTTCATACAATATTCATACCATAATGTTTTCGGTTAGTGGTCCTGAGTATCCACTTTCATCATCATTATCCCCATATTTCCATAGCCCATAACCCGCAAATTAGTCTCAGAATACAAACTCATACATTTCTATCCATTATCATCATGCACTGTTTTATTCTACTCATTTCAATTTGGTATCCCACTATTAAAAATTACATCAAAGTTTTTCTAATTAGAAATAGATCTCATAATATCCTTATATAATCCAATTCTCACACCCATTCACAAGATTATCATTTACTCCAAATAGATTGTAATCAGTCATATCCAACATCATTATAATAGGAGCCTTTTAAATATCTATAAAATTCTTCATTCCCACAATGTGTCTCATCATATTAAGCATCATCATCAATAACATTTAAAGACATCTCGTAAAGTATATTCACATAATATATCGTATTACATGCATCATCATCGATAACATTTAAACATTTCATAAAATTTACATGCACGAGTAGGATCGTGATCATATACATCAATTCATTCAAACAACATTTAAGCATTCATAAAGTTCATAAATTTTAAAGTTTATGTATATCACTTAATAGTTCTTCATCAGACTAGATAATAAAGTATATAGGCATCAGGTAATACTTGTGACTATGTCAAAAGGTGTTGTTACATACACCCATCCTTCTAGAAACATGTTCTCAAGGTGGTCAAAATAGTGAGGGATAGTCTCACAGTAGTGTCTCGACATCTTCCCAAATATTAGATCCTGGACTATACTTGCCACACTGGACCTTAACTTGGTCTTACCACTGCCTCGAGCCATTTCTGACTCTACTGGGTCCACAGTGAAGGGGCCCATCAGGAGGGTTCTATGTCTGATACCCAATTCCTTCCAATCGTTTGTGATTCATTAGCAACATAATGACGTGAAACAAATACATGAAAAACATTTCTTTGAGTTTTGGAAAAGTGGGTATGCGATGAGATGATAGGAAGTTCTCCTCCCGTCCAATTTTCTTGATCTGAATGGCCCGAGAACTCCAGGTGATAACTTTGTCTCTTCCTTAATCAGATATACCTTTATTAGGCTCAGAGCATTTAATGAAAACCTGTCTCCCACTTCATAACTTCGATCAGTCCTGTGTGCATAAACATAACATTTCTGTTTATCTTGTTCTTCCTTTAGTCTTTGCCTGATTTGAATCACCTATTCTTCCATTTCTTGTATCAATTCTGGCCCAACTATTATTTGGTCTTCTAGTCTATCCCAACCTAATGGTGTTCTTCATGGCCTTCAATACAAAGCTTCATATGGTGGCATCCAATGGAACTATGATAATCAGACAGTAGGCAAACTCTACTAAAGGTAGTTACTTCTTCCACTGGTTTGATTATCCATTACATATATTCTAAGCATGTCTTAAAGAATCTCGTTATTTCTTTTAGTTTTCCCATCCATTTTAGGTTGATATGTTTTTCTTAAGTTCAACTGTGTCCCCATTGCTGACTGCAAAATTGTCCAAACCTAGAAGTGAATCGAGTCCCTATCCTAGATGATATCTCTTAGGTATCCTGCAAGTAAACGGATAACCTTTTTCATAAACACACGCACATATCAATGACATCGTAGTGTCTCTAACCGAATAAAATGAGCACTCTTGGTTAACTTTATCCACTATCACAAGAATGAATTGTGCCTATGATGTGAGCGCAACCCCACAACAAAATCCACAGAGATGAATTCCCATTTGGACATAGGAATATCAAGGTGTTGTAGAGGCCCTCACGTGATGGCAGGTTTGGCTTTCACTTGTTGGACATTCTAGTAGGCATTTGCTAATTTAAATGGATATATACATAGCCATGCCCATCCGTAAGAAGAGCTTCATGACCACAAGTATATCTTCTACCTGTGACACAATAAAGTGATCTATGGGCTTCTTCTCAAGATGATGCTTCTTTAATATCCCCATTCTCGTGGATGTACATCCTTCCTCGACATTCAATAACCACTGTTTCTAGATTATATCCTTCATACTTTAATTTAATCAGCCCCACTCTGGAGGGCCGAAGTAAACTTTAAATACCAACCGTCTCCTAGGAGTCAGGCTGCCATTACGTTCCCTAAGATTGAACTTTAAGGTTGCCAAGGAGAAGATACATGGGTCTCCTACTCAAGGCATTTTATGGCACTACTGCTTTCCTTTCCTTGATGTAATGTAAATACCAAAATCGTATTCACCATAAACTCACTCCACTTTGCTCGGGAATTCTGCATCTCCTGAGTGAAGAGATAAGTTTTAAACTTTGATGGTCCTCGGCTTTGAGCCTTTCAAAGTTTCACTTCTACAAGATAGTGTCAAAGTTTCAGAGCTAGCATTACAACTGTTAACTCCTAAATCATGAGTCACATATATCTCCTCTATGTTTCTTCAACTCCTTTGGATGCATAAGCTATCACTCTCCATCCTGCATTAGCACTCTGCTCCCCAACCCTCGCTTTCTCTCAGAGGTGACCCTGCAGACTGTAGTCCTTTCCATATCCGCAATAATGAATTGGCTTACTCCAGTTAGTAACTCCTCTAAGCTCACTGAACACTATCACATTCTTCTCTCTGCCCATTCATACTGGACTTCTATGCTGTAAAGTGGTGATGGGTTTTTCTGCCTTTTGAGAATCCTTCTACAAATCTCCTGTAATAACTCATGAAGTCTCCCATAAAGCTTCTCACCTCATGGAATTTTTTCTAAAGATCGTCATTCCATAATGGCTCTTACCTTTTCTGTCCATAGAGATTCTCACGGGAAATGACAGGACTTAAATAGTGATCTTTCTCGAAGAAGGAACACTTCAAATCTTCCCATACAATTTGTTCTCTGTTGCAGGACAACACTATTCTAAAGTGTTCCTCATGTTCCTTTCATTCTTGGAATAGATGAGGATGTCATCTAAAAAGACTTATATTGTGTCAGCCTAAGTAGTTTCTCCTAATACACCATTCACAAGGCTCATGAATACTATTATGCATTGGTCAACTGAAGGGATTACAACTAACTCAGAATGTCCAAACTGGTTCAAAGGCAGCTTTTGGGATATCAATTCTTCCTTAATCCTTAACCATGGATACCCCATCACAAATCAGATCTTTGAGAATACCATCAAGCTCCTTTTATCTGATCAAGAGGTCATCTATTCGTAGAATCGGGTACCTATTCTTCAATCGAGCACTCACCAAGTCTCAGAGTCATACACAATGTGAAGGATCCATCCTTCATAAAATTATCTATATGCCTCTGTGGTGAGATATCAATACCTGGATTATCCTAAGTCCAAGAATCACTAATCAGATTTGCAACTCACAAAGTTCTCAACACATCCGATACATGTAGTCTTGAAATTGGTTCCGCACTGTGTTTAGACTCAATGGTAAAATCAAGCCCTCTCAGGAGGTAACCCCCTCAACCTGCCTCGAAAACATCCTCAATTCTCACACTGTGCATCGACATCCACAGGAGGTCCCTTAATCATAACGCCTGCAGTTGACACCCTTGCCCTTCCTAAGCATCACTTAACCTTCATAGTTTATATAAACCGTAACGACACTTTTCTATGTACACCATGGATCTCTACTCGCCTTCCTTCATCATCGGAGACAAGCACCTCCTTGTGAAACAATTACCAAAGCCTGGCGAGAGTTAAGCAACTAATCCATTCCAATCATTAGGTCATAATACCAAGAGAGAAGTGACGATACCTTTAAACTATAGGTAGTACACACTCCCGTGTCCATAAATTATCGACATACTCAGGTCCCATCGCTTTGTTTTTCCTGGGCCATTTCCCTTGCATTTGTTTAAAGTCACGTGTTTCAGAGGGTCATAACCCACTTCCTTTTCTAATGCGTAAGAGCGGTGAAATGAAACTATCTCAGTTTAATTTAATCAAAACAAAATCTTAACATTGATATGATTTAGTGCACTTGATGATTCCACCACCGTGGATCGATGTTCTGGGCCTCGCTAAGTATTAACCGCCACAGATATGGTGGCCGCTTACTTGCTCTTCCCATCGACGCTTTTCCTCTATGCACAAACCTTGATTGTAACTCAAGGCCATACCGGGTAATGGGGTCCCCTGACAATTCTTCAACAAAAGTAACACCAGATTGAACCTCGTGTACTGTTATGTGTCTATCTTTGAAACGAGTTCCTTCACCCGGAACCCCTGCCCCTACTCGTTGTTCCCTCGAAAGATGGTCGTGTCCTGTGATGCACTGCTAGTAGATGAACGAGATGTCGCGACTCACGCTACTGAAATCCCCATATTGTCCTCAAGGAATTATTACCATATGCATAAGTGGCCTTGAGCCCCTCCTAGGAAAAGTCCTCGGCCTTTCCTAATGAACCCCATGCATGAAATGTTGGTCTTGCACCCCTAGTCAAGTTTATATGTTCTTCCACGTAACGCTGAGATTTTCCAATTCAAGCTCTCTCAAGCATCAGATTATGTTTCACATCCGCATCTATAGCTCTTATCCTGGGGTTCAATCTATAGATGAAGCGCTCTTCCTGTCGCTAGTCGTTATCCATATATGACACATATTTGACCTTCACCTATAAACTGACTAATTCTTCTACAGTTTTGTTTTTTTGTACTAAGGCATGAAATTCCCAACCTGTTGTTCCTCGAGTACGTCGTAGTAGATACTTCCTCCTAACCTCTCCCTCAAAAAGTTTCCAAGATCGTGTCTCGTAAGGTAATTGTTTTTCCTGTGTTACCCCACCGCCTGTGGCATTGTCCTTTAATCAAAAAAATGGCGACTTTGACTTGGATGCATAGTCCCTTAAGGCAAAAATACCTTTGTCATGTCTTCCAACCATGCTTTTGCACATTCACTAGCATGACCCCCAACAAAACTCTGGAAGTTTGATCTTCTACAACTCTCTTGTGATGTCTTCAGGTGGGAATTCTCCCCTGTTGTTCCTTGATGCTTCTGGATTATCTGTTCCAGACGGTGGGGGTTCAACTTCTGTCCCTGCCGGTTGTCGTCCCTGTAAAGTCTCGTTGATGGTTTCCAACGAAAGCAGTATGAGGGCTTTCTGGTCATGCATGTATATGGTGTCAGCCAAGGTTGGAGGCTTGCTTTACTATTTCCCCTACTCCTTGCAGTGGATCTCTCCTCCACTCATCTTTTGTATTACATAGTTTTGACCCTCACATCCACCCAAAGTTGTCAGGTGAGTCTCCCAAGATTGCTCTGTAAACTGGTGCTACTCCAAACCAGAAAACACTGTGGTTAGGCATAAGTTTTCTTTACTTGTATGTGTAAACGACGCTACTCCATTAGGGGATCACAGGTTAGGGGTTAGGGATTAAGCTGCCTAAGTTTCCTTCACTCTACTTAAAAGAACCATTGGCTCTTTCAAGTGAGCTTTACTTAAGTATTTCATACCAATTTTCACTACTTCCTTTGGTTATTCTAGTGCGTATGCTGCCGCCTTCCTGCTTGTCCTAGTCTAAGCCTTTTAACTTCAAGATAAACTTGATTTAAAGGACTAATTTATATATTAATTTACTGTGAGAGGTATACACCTACCTGGACAATGGGCACTAATGATATTTTAAATCTTACTTCTAGGCCTTAAACTCTTATCCGATGGCTACCATTGAAGATGTTGGCATGTTCTTAGTCATCCTCCAAAACGATCAGAATGGGTCATATTTATTGTTCATAACTTACTTGCATTTATAAATACATCCGTTAGCATGTTTATTTTTCCTTTTTTTAAACATTTACCTAATCGCATAAAAATGCTATAAGGCTATATAATTACCACGCTTAATAATTAAATAGGATTAAAACGCGACATCTAAACAATTATCTCCAACCGCCAACCCCGTTTTGGCGTTCACCAACACTATGTACCTTTAGGCATTAGTGTTCTTCTTAAGACACTTTGTTTTGGCTCAAGTGGGTGCTCTTGGGTATGACAATTAAAGTATTTGAATGTTAAATTAATTGTAAGCCACTTCTGTGTGGTGCGCTGGTAGGGTGATTTGTATAGACTCTGACCTGGTGGGGAGGTTTGGGGTTCAAATCCCACGAACTCCATTTAAATTTATACTTAGCCCTATATTACTCAAGCTTAACTAATATTTTATTAAACTAATTAACTTTGTTAACTTAACTAATATTTTATTTGAATCTTTGATTTATTTATTTATTTATTTATTTTTAAACATTATTATATCACGATTAAAATTTTATATATATATTAACTTAACACTAATTAAAAAATATATATATAAAGAAAATTTTATAAATAATTACAATATAATATTTATGACTGAATTTATAATTAAACCAATTTTTGAATTAAATAAAATAAAAAAATAAAATGAAATAAAAAATAAAAAATAAACGTGTATTGGCAACGTGGGGATCGCATGCCGCCCACTAGCCCCAAGACTCCCAAGTCGGCAATGTGGGGCTTGCATGCGACCCACGTGCCCTTCGCTCAGCAATGGTTCAGCATTGAGACCAGCTACCGATATTTGTTTATTGTGGTGAATTTTTGAAAATAATGGCCATGCTCTCTGAGTTAGGTTGGGTGTCAATGATTCCTGAGCTAGAAGTAACGCAATTCAATTTAACATCTCTTCATACAGATCATCATATTTATCTGAATTTGCCAGACTGATAAGAATGATAACATGCAAAAGGGTTTCAGAAAGGTGTTTCATCAGACAAATCCGGCATTGGTCTTGTTGCAACCTACATCGTCATCTCCTACTGCAATTGTTTCATATTCAATCGCCAAATGCTTGAAAAATCGTGGCTATTTCTGCAAATGTAAAAATCAATGCCATGGAAAAATATCCTGTTCACAGCTCCGCAGGAGCAGCTAGCATGTCGTTATTGAAACTTCGTGAAAGCATGTAAAGGGCGACAAAAATTTCAGCAGATGAGTATGCAAACAACACTTGTCTTGAATACATTTATGGACGTCTTCCAGGGTAGGTTAAGGCAACAGTCAAAACTCAACCAGCGTTGGGATAATTTCCCCCGTTTGGTATCATCACTGTCAGGGAACCATTTTGCGCTTTTCAGGATCCCTGAAGACCCATTTCAGAAACCCTCATGAGAGATCGATAAAAATTGCTGCGATCAGTTCAATTTGCTATCCAGGGATCCCCATCGGTGCCCAACTTCAGGTAAGCCTGCTCGTGTTCAGTCTTTCACAGTTTTATCTACTTCAAAAAAAATTCCAAATGTTTTTAGACAATGCATATTTTGGGTATTTTTCTCTCTTAGAAATCGACCTGTATTTCCTGTACAATATGAAGCATTCGTATTTGATTTTAATATCAGTTTTTGATTTACGCAGATTCATCTATTACAGAAGTTGGTTTTTTTTTTTTTCTTT
>SNQJ01S0058425.1:4951-15431 GCA_010110895.2 Picea sitchensis | reverse complement strand
AAAAATATGTAGAAAGAAAAACAAAATGGCATTTGAATTTCATGAAATTCAAACCAAACAAAAGAAAATAATATAAACTCAAACCAACCTTGAAACAAAGAAAATCGATATCAATCCAATCAAGTCAAAGGGAAAAAAATGAAGAATCCAAGTAAAATTTTCAGGGATCCTAGATTTTGATTAAAAATAAAGAAAGGGGTTGTTGGAGCCCAACAAATGGCGACTCACTGAGAAAAGTAGTTATCTCTGATCTATTAAACTTTCATCGCAGGGAAGAAGAATAAGAGTTGGATATAATTTTAAGCTGCTTTGAAACAAATCCACTTTAATATTACACAATATTAAGATTAGCTCAAATTTATAGAAAAATATGAGAAAATAAGATTATAACCTGAAGTTGTGTTTTAATAAAATAGTCACGATGTTTATAAAATGACTTCAATACCATTTACAGAGCCACTGATGTCAGCAGGCGGCCATAGCCTCGACAAAGATGTCATTTAGCTCACTCAAATGCTTTAATCCCATCCAATAGTTGTATCCACATGATGTATACTTCCATAAAAGTTAATTTAAAATTATATACCTGCTACCTCTCGACCCTACATTGCTTAGTTTCCAGCAGGCCTATTCAGTATCCCGACAAAGTTGTTTTTGTATCATGTATGCATTTACCTGCTGCTAGCGAGCCTGTTCAGTACCCCAACAGGTTTACACACACTTCCCACACTTAAGTGATTCCAATCCTCTTACGCCACTTTTAAATAATAATACAATTATGGATTTATTGATGACAAAGAGATCGGGGTGATACTGGATCTTAATTGTAATACAGGTTAACAATTTATCATTTTTTTTTATTTGCTTTCAAAACAAGAAGTTTTATCATGGTTTAGGGATTTTAGATTTCGGTTAAGAAATCATCTAGAGAATGAGGAAGCACTTAAAAGTGATCTTTTAAGAACATGGATGGTGTAAAAAGTCTAAGGATAATTGTAATTCCCAAAGATCTCGACACATTTCAGGGGTAATACTCTGACAAAGACCGTTTAAGATTTCATAGTACTCAACTGACTTACAAATCAATTATCTGAGTTGAACCTTAACATCATAAACTATTTGAACTGTTTCAAATTTATTTAAAAACATAACTCTTGAAATGAATTCTTCCTTCATAATCGCTCTTTGATCAGAAATATATTTATTCAAATAGAAAGACAAGAAGAAAGTTCAATCAAAGAAAGAAAAAAAAACAAACACACAACAAACCGAATCAGATTTTATTAATGGGATTCAAAATCATAAGCATATATAAAAAAACAAAATCAAAATAGAAAAAGCTCACTTTTAAAAAGAATTTTGGCCAAAGATAAACCCAAGCTTTGGGATCTACTAGCAGCCCATTGTAAAATAAAGGAAGAACTAAATCATATAAAATATCATGTGTGAGCAAGTTCTTTTCTTAAGATAGCGATGCATAAGATGTTACTTTGACAAAGAATAATTATTAAAAATAAAAGAGAGTAAAAGAAAATAGAAAAATTCTTATTAAGATGAGTGCAATCCTACTCGTGGCACCTTGGGTCCAGGTTGAATTTAGGTGAATTGATAGTTCAAATTTACTTATCTCTTTACTTTTCATTTTAAAATTTCCATGATAATAATGTGTTTTTGAAAATAAATATTCAACGAAAAGAAGAGAGAAAATTATTAAAGTGGACGTCCCTCACAAAATTCATATCATGGTTCTCTTAGTGTACTCACTTGTGTTCATAACTGCATTATTACAAAAAGAATCATTGAGAAATAAAACTAAAGGAAACCTACTCCTAAACCTACTCTAACTACTAAACTAATCAAAATACTAAGTGAAGTCATGCTTCCAATGTAGCCATCGGAGTAACTCCAATCCTGCAATGAAAACAAAATCAAATATTAGTAACACGAATGGTAGTATATCGAAATATAAAAAAAATACATCGTATTTACCTTTATCATCATCTTTTAAAAACAAAGTAAGCATGATCTTACCATTCCCTTGAACATTCTTTATGTATGAATCCTCCAACCATTCTACAATTTTGTCATTATATGGGTCACAAAAACATGAAAAATGAGATTGTGAAGCTTGTGAGAGTTATGGGGACCTGACATAACCATCGGCCTAGACCAAAGTGCCCCATACTCTCGAAAAATTTCCTTTTGTTCCATATTTTTTCCATCTGAAGGATATAAAATGAGTGTGTCAAAGTTACCTCCTTGATCTCTAAATAAGGTGAAGATAATCTTACCATTCCCTGAAAACTTTTATTAGATATGAATACTCCAACCAATCTGCAATCCTATCATAATACATGCAATTACTAACATGATATTGTTCGAAAGAATTCACATACGAAAAATATTCCTGATGAGAATAAAGTATTAGATTATCATGGAAAGAATCTTTTAAAAAAGTCGAATCAAGATTGCGAGAACTTATTGTGATTTTCGATCGAAAAATAAGTGTCCCATTCTCTTGAAACTTTCCATTGAGCTCAAATACTTCAAGATTAACTATTTTGAGGTGAACTAAATGGAACAACCAACATTTTTGAATAATCATCATTGGTAGTAGTATTTTGTTGATTATACTTTTCAACCTCAAATAATTGATCATGGAAAAATTTAGATCCTTCTTTAAACACAAATTGAGATGAATCAATGGAGGATGCAATTTGAGACTCTTTCAAATCATTTCTTGATTTACCCACAGATAATTGATGAGAATAAAAATTAATATGTTCATGGGAAAAATCATTTTCCTCTTTATCTTCTATTCGGTAATATCTATTAATTCATACCTGATTATATAGTGCAAATTTCATTCCAAAGTGATATGGAACACATGGTTGCATAACATGATGATAAAAAATATCAGGGTACAAGGAATAATGTGTAGAAGAGTTGAGGAGATGAAATGAATCTCTTGAAATGATCGGAATATTTGGTTCAAATTGTGGTTTTGTTCCCGCTCCCTGTATAAACTGATCAACCTCTATTGTATTCTCTTTTAAAGAGTACGAGACAGTTTCTAAGAGACAATTTGGTTCATTGTGTAAGGGAAAATGTGAGAGAAAATCACTAGAGACAAATGGTTGATTAATAGTCTGACTAATGATTTTGTCTCCTACTGATTGATCATGGAATTTTTTAACTAAATTAGGAGAATTTTTATCGTCCACATGATTATCAACTTCACATTCGATCTCTTTTACTTTAGAAATAGTTATAAAATGTATGAGAGTGTGACAAATGTCATTTTTTAAAGTCAAGGTTCCTTCTTCGATAGGAGGAGACATTGTTGGCAAAGAGTGATTAAAAGTGACAATTGCATTTTGTAAAATATGATGTTGCTCTTGATTCGGCCAAATAAAAGAAGTTGATAAAAATTGCAGTGCTTCAAAATCTTCAAGATCAACATGAAAATCTGAACCATCTCGAGGTTGAGTATTAGTGTTTAATTTAGATTGGTTAATAATTAATCGATCTTGCTTTTCTAAGAGAGAAGTGATATATTGAAACCATTCATCAATAGGAGACATTTCTTTCAAAGGGAATCTAGTACAAACATGTATGAACCTAATTGCAAAATCCTTGAATGATTCATCATTTTCTTTCCTTAAGAAACTTAATTCTTCATTTAATTCATCATAATCATAATTGTTAAGATCTGATAAAAACTCAATTACAAACTCAGACAAATAATCAATCGAATTAGCCGGAAAAGATTCAAATCAATATTTAACCCGACCTCGGAAGGTGAGAGAGAACAATCTACATATGAGATTGAGATCAATCATCTTATTCTTTATGCACTTACAAAAAAAATAGAAATATGGTCTACTGCAGATGTGTTCCCTTCACCATCAAAGGTGAGTTCTGAAAAGAGATCAACTGTATTGTTGGGAATAAATGGTAATGAGACGTTGAAAGCGTGTTCCAACATAGTGATTTGGGCAGGAGCCATGAAAAATTAAGAAATTGAAGAAATTGACTCCAAATAGTTAGTTTGTCATCTAACTTGTCTTCTAGTGCATTTCAAGATGACACATAAGAGGAATTTATAAATATGGAATTATGAAAGGCTGAGGGGTGAAACATTTAATCAGTAAATTTACCTTGTCCCTCCTTCTAGCACCATTTGTTGACAGACGTTTATGACACACTGTCAACAGGAAGGAAAGATCTGGTTCAGGGTTGTCTATTTAACCCAAGCCATTTGGTATAATCTACCCTGACGGGTTTTATGGCTCCGTTAGCCAACTAAGATCCTAAAACAACTAAAAAAATTGGACTAACTTAAGATACAACTCTAACAATCAACATTTTAATTATAAATGCTTAACTAACAATGTTTATGTACAATATCCATATACAATTTACAAGGTTTAAGTAAAGCCTTGTGAAAATAATTGTTTTAAGATAATGGATCTAAACAAAGATGAAGAATATAAACAAAATTATTCTAATACTCTAAATACCAAACTTATAAACAATGGATGAATAAGATTGTTAATTATATAACGAAAATAAACAAAGTATTTAATGTTTAGATGATGCAATCACTATTCATTCACAAATTAACAAATTAAATAATTAATACACTAACTAACCTCTCGTTGACCACAATGTTAAGCTAAATTCATCTCTCTGTATTTGTATGAGCTCCCCTTAACATGTCTCAAGTGTAAACCTATGACAAAAGAAAGCATAATACTTCTTGAAGAAACTCAAAGAAGTCTTTAATATTCTGGAACGAGTTTATGATGACAGAAAGACAAACGATTATATATCATGTGACTTTAGAATGTCCAAATAAATGAAAATGAAAGAAATTCCAATTCTCAAGAAATGGTGTTACCAGCTATCTAGTATCAGATGTAAATTCAAAATACTTGAATAGATGATCGACCACAGATATTAAAGGAACCAAAATATAATGAACCATATAAATGAAAACATAATATGAAAATTAATATAGAGAACAGTCTAAAGCTAGTTCAATACAAATAAAGTTTCATATTCAGAAATTATATGAGAAACAATATTAACATTGTACAATTTACAAAAGGACAAAAACCAAAGAGTAAATTGTATCCCATATAGCTTCAATATAATAAATTCATCATAAGGTCCAAAATGATTTTTTTGGGATAATAGACTCTTAAAGATTAAAAAAAATCAATACATAAATGATAGCAATCAATCATGTATTGATAAAACAGACTAAATCTAATTTAAATCAATGCATAATCAATTACTCAAAGAATATGAAGATATTATAATGAAAACAAAACCATTTTACTCACAGAACAAAAGCCATTAAGAAACCTGAAATTTCATATTCTTCTTTGAAAATACTTGTCCATTCTTCCAAAGATTCCAACCATCTGTTACCCATTTGAAAACAATTTTTTTTACAAAGATATAATATACAAAAAAGAAAGGATAAAAATCATCCTCTCAATTTTCTTTGTTCTCCTTGGCTCTGAACTTTCTCATATATTTATACCATGAATGAACAATCTAGGCGTCACTAATAATTTCTGCCACCTGAAATTTTCCTCGTAAAGAGCCACAAATATCTCTCAAATCGTGCATTTGTTTAGGAAAATTCTCGCGTGTAAGCTAAATGGGTTCATTATGGAGATGTGCTTCAACCGTTTCTTCAGATTCCTTACGGTTTGGCTGCAATCAGTCCTGAAAAATGGCCTGTCTGTTCTTTAACGCATTTCCAAATCTTATTTGTTGTTGCCCATAAATTATTTGCAGCAATCCAATATTATTTTTGAATCAATTATCTTGAACGTATTTAGATAATAAAATCAAGCCATGATCAAATCCATACCAAATAAATGATAATAAAAACCCGTGAAGCAAAAAGAAACCAAATTAATAACCTAAAAATTGTGAATAAAACAAAATCTAGAACAATAAAATTAAAATGAATTTAAACTAGCTATAAGTTCTAAACAAAAAAAATATTAATTTTGTGTTTTCACAAAATCAAACAAATGATAGATAAAAAAAAATTAATTTTTTTTTTTTAAATTTTGAAATGAGATGCAAACTGAAAAAATAATTTAACTAATTAAACCTACCAAATGATTTTGAGAAAATGATTGCTAATGAGCAAAAGACGAAAACATAATCATAATTTAAATGAAAGTAAACAGTTGATAAAAAATAATGTTTTAGTTTAAATTAAGGTTTCTATGTCCATCTCTCCCTCATTCAAATTTGATCAAATGTGAACAAATGTCATAGAAAAGATGTGGCAATAAACTTTCTTCATGTAAAATCATTGTTATTAATCCATGTCTTCAACCAAACCATTCTCATAGCAAATAAATTCAATAAGGAAGAGGTAATAGCAAACTCCCAAATTATGAAGCTCGTCCATCAACATATAAAATGTGTAGAAAAAAAATGAAATGGCATTTGAATTTCATAAAATTCAAACCAAACAAAATATATATATATATATAAACTCAAACCAACCTCTAAACAAAAAAAAAAATCAATACCAATCCAATGATTTTTATTTTAATGATTTTGATTAAAAATAAAGACAACATCTTAAAGTGGGTGTACTATCCTTGCAATCATTTACCCACTTTACAAACTGTTTGATTTGATAATACAATAATTTATACCTTTAACTAAAGACTATTAAGCGTGTGATAAAGGTCATCAGATCGTACCCTTATTCCATTGGATTTCCGAGAATTCGATCTGACTCTAATTGGAAAATTCAGATAGATGTAAATTTGTATATTATAAACTGTATTCTTAGATTAAGTCCCACATTCCTAATTTATTTATATGTTTAAAATTGTATGCAAACTGTCATTTCAATAATTCTTGAATTTCTGCTGAGAAAAAATCATTTAAATGCCCATTTACTTGTATGTTTGAAATAGTCAAGCAAATTGTTATTTGCATAATAGTTAATCCTTCATCTAATTTCTGCTCATACAAAACCATTTAAATACCCCATGTTAAACACCTAATGAACATGGCAAACATATTATCGGGGAGAGAGAAAGTCGTTCATTAAAGTCCACGTACAGTCCAACATTAAATAAGCTTTCCATCTGGCACTTATATTTTGCTTTGGCCATCAAATTTGACAACATCTTAAAGTGGGTGTACTATCATTGCAATGATTTACCCACTTCACAAACTGTTCGATTTGAAAATACACTAATTTATACCTTTAACTAAAGACTATTGAGCGTGGGATGAAGGTCATCAGATCGTACCCTTATTCCATTGGATTTCCGAGAATTCGATCTGACTCTAATTGGAAAATTCAGATAGATGTAAATTTGTATATTATAAACTGTATTCTTAGATTAAGTCCCACATTCCGAATTTATTTATATGTTTAAAATTGTATGCAAATTGTTATTTCAATAATTCTTGAATTTCTGCTGAGAAAAAATCATTTAAATGCCCATTTACTTGTATGTTTGAAATAGTCACGCAAATTGTTATTTGCATAATAATTAATCCTCCATCTAATTTCTGCTCATACAAAACCATTTCAATACCCCATGTTAAACACCTATTGAACAAGGCAAATATATTATCAGGAAGAGAGAGAGTCCATCATTAAAGTGCACGGACAGTCCAACATCTATTAAGAAATTTTCGTCCATTCACGGAAGCTAATGATAATGTCCTTTCCATCTGGCACTTCAACTCTGCTTTCGCAATGAAATTTGACGGCCAAACTGTTTTTCATGGAATATTTTGATCGTAAAATACCATTAAACATCTAATTGGAAATTTGACGGCCAAACTGTTTTTCATGGAATATTGGAAAACATCTAATTGACGTTTTGGGAAAAAAAATTCTACGACATACACTTTTCTTTGCACCTGTACTTCAATATTCTTGCACTTCCCAGTTTTGTAATGCCTCTGCGCCTTCAATATTTTTGCATCTCACCTTGATAGTTTTATCTTTTTCTTTAGAATTTTATAATGTTTAATCTTTATTTATTAGATTATTAAATTATTTTTAATTATTATAATATTAAATTTTTAATTTATATATTTATGATTAATGTTAAGTAAAATTAAAATATTTTTTAAGATTGAATAAATCAATTCAAACTTAATAAAAGTTAATCATCATCATTACAAATTTATATTATTTTTTATTTTTATATTTCATAATTATTATATTTTTTAAACCCCTCTTTCTCTATATATATATTATCATATTATTTTTTATTTTACTTATTTTTCATTATTTATTACCATTCCATTCCATTTTCTTTAAAGATCTCTATTATTTTTTATTTGATTTTTTTATTTTTATTTACATTATAAAAAACTTATATATTACTTTACAGGTTAATAATATTTATTAATTATTTATATATTATTTTGTTAATTTTTCTTAGGAATAATAATTTCTGCCTTTAACTAAAGAATATCTACCACTTGACAAGAGTAATATCAACCAATGTGAATGACTTGCTAGGATCATAATGCAGGATTGAACGAAGTAGAAATTATGAAGATTTTTTTTTATAGAATTTTTATGTTCATTATATTTCTAAAAAAATTATATAAATAAAAATTTAATATTTTTGTTTAGACATTAAATGTTTTTATTAATTATTATATAATGTTTCATCTAATATAAATATATATTTATTTTAATTTTAAATTGATCAAATATTTAAAGATTTAAATTTATTAAAATGAAAGTTTTTTAATAATCTAAAATAAATTTAGGTTAATTATAAATCCACTCAACTCTAGATTAATTATAAGTTCACTCAACTCTATATAATATTGATAAATGTAATACCATATTTATCCTATTAGTTTGTAAATAATTCTAAAGAATATACATTATTTTATATTTAATTTAATTTTACATTTATATTATAATTTTTAATTTAAGTATTAGTATTATTTACACATTTTTCTCTACAAACCAATATGGAACCAATATGGATAGGTACAAGGAGATGTTGTTAGGTAACAATAACAAGGTAACATAATGTTGGATAGGTACAGGGAGATGTTGTTAGGTAACATAATCATAATTTAAATGAAAGTAAACAGTTGATAAAAAAATAATGTTTTAGTTTAAATTAAGGTTTCTGTGTTCATCTCTCCCTCATTTAAATTTGATGAAATTTGAACAAATGTCATAGAAAAGATGTGTCGCAATAAACTTTCTTCCTGTAAAATCATTGTTATTAATCCATGTCTTCAACCAAGCCATTCTCATAGCAGATAAATTCAATAAGGAAGAGGTAATAACAAACTCCCAAATTATGAAGTTCGTCCATCAACATAAAAAATATGTAGAAAGGAAAACGAAATGGCATTTGAATTTCATGAAATTCAAACCAAACAAAAGAAATGAATATAAACTCAAACCAACCTTGAAACAAAGAAAATTGATACCAATACAATCAAGTCAAAGGGAAAAAAATGAAGAATCCAAGTAAAATTTTGAGGGACCCTAGATTTTGATTAAAAATAAAGAAAGTGGTTGTTGCGGCCCAACAAATGGCGACTCACTGGGAAAATTAGTTATCTTTGATCTATTAAAATTTCATTGTAGAGAAGAAGAACAAGAGTTGGATATAATTTGAAGTTGCTTTGAAACAAATCCACTTTAATATTACACAATATTAAGATTAGCTCAGATTTATAGAAAAATATGAGAAAAGAAGAAAATAATGATTCTACAGAGGATTATAACCTGAAGTTGTGTTTTAATAAAAGAGTCACGATGTTTATAAAAGGACTTCAATACCATTTATAGATCCACTGCTGTCAGCAGGCGGCCATAGCCTCGACAAGGATGCCATTTAGCCCACTCAAATGCTTTAATCCCATCCAATAGTTGTATGGACACATGATGTATACTTCCATAAAAGTTAATTTAAAAGTGTATACCTGCTACCTCTCGACCCTACATTGCTTAGTTGTCAGCATTGTCTTGGTATCATATATGCATTTACCCGCTGCCAACGAGTCTGTTCAATACTCCGATAGGTTTACACACACTTCCCACACTTAAGTGCTTCCAATCCTCTTATGCCACTTTTAAATAATAATACAATTATGGATTTATTGATGACAAAGAGAGCGAGGTGATACTGGAGGTTAATTGTAATACATGTTAACAATTTATCAATTTTTTTTTATTTTCTTTCAAAACAAGAAGTTTTATCATGGTTTAGGGATTTTAGATTTCGGTTAAGAAATCATCTAGAGAATGGGGAAGCACTTAAAAGTGATCTTTTAAGAACAAGGACAGTGTAAAAAGTCTAAGGATAATTGTAATTCCCAAAGATCTCGACACATTTCAGGGGTGATACTTTGACAAAGACCGTTTAGGATTTCATAGTACTCAACTGACTTACAAATCAATTATGTGAGTTGGACCTTAACATCA
>SNQJ01S0058424.1:41268-51912 GCA_010110895.2 Picea sitchensis | reverse complement strand
GTACATATAATATGTTTTTATACATTAACAGTCCACTTTTTTAGAATATAAAATCTAATTCTTTTGCTTCTGCTAAATTATCAACAATTTTTAACTTAATACTTTGATATTCTGGGTATTTTTTAGCGGCTAACCTTACCCTTTCTTCTAAATTTGTTTCATAGTTATTTCTAGTAACTGTATAAATCAAGTTTTCATGTCTACTTAATGCAAATGCCACTTTGTTTTCCTTTCTCTTAATGTTTTTTATCTCAAAATCATACTCGCTTAAGAAGGCTAGCCACCTTGCTTGGAGAGCATTTAAATTATGTTTATCAAGCATATATTTTAAGGCAATGATATCCATCATTAGTAAGAATTTTCGACCTACCAGATAATGTCACCACATTTTTAAAGCATGTATTATTTCAGCTAATTCCCAGTCACGTGTTACATAATTTTCTTCATGTTTCTTTAGTTTTTGTGATTCATAAGCTATTACACGATTTTATTGAATTAACACTCCTCCAAGACCTTTGCGGCTTGCATATGTACATACTACAAAGTTTGTATCTAGGTCAACTAATTTTAAAATAGGAGTTGTAGTTAAGAGTTGTTTTAATATGTTAAAAATCTCTTGACATTTCTAAGACCAGATGAACTTAGTTCCTTTATTTTTCAATGATGTTATAGGATATGCAATCTTGGAAAATCCTTCTATAAACTTCCGTTAATAGCTAGTTATACCCATAAAGGATCTTACATCCGAAACATCCTTAGGTTCAGGCCAATTCATTATATTTTTTATTTTATCTGGGTCAACTACTATACCTTCTTTCAAAATTACATGTCCCAGATACTGAATTTTATCCTTATAAAACCCACACTTACTTAGTTTTGCATATAATATTTGTTCTCTTAGTATCTGTAATACTTTTCTTAAATGTTCTTTGTTCTCTTTTTCATCCTTTGAATAGATGAGTATATCGTCTATAAATACGATCACAAATTTATCTAGATACTTACTCAAAATATTGTCCATCAAGCACATGAATGAGGTTGGGGCATTAGTCAGCCCAAAAGGTATAATGAAAAATTTGTAATGCCCATACCTTGTTCTAAAAGTTGTTTTAGAAATATCCTCATCCTTTATCGTAACTTGATGATAACTAGAACATAAATCAATCTTAGAAAATATTGTAAATCCTCGTACTTGATCAAAAAAATCATCAATACGAGGTAATGGATATCTATTTTTAATAGTCATTTTATTTAGCTACCAATAATCAATACAGAGAAGTAAAGTCCCATCTTTATTTCTAACAAAAATTACTGGTTCCCCCCATGGAGACACACTTGGTCGTATATATTTTTTATCTATCAATTCTTGCAATTGAATTTTTAGTTCATTTAACTCTAGAATAGTAATCCTATAGGGGGCCTTAGAAGCAAGTATTGGTCCAGGTATCAGGTCTATGGAGAAATTTATCTCTCCTAAGAGGTAGTCTCGGAATATCCTGGAATACATCCTATAATTCTTGCAATACTCGAAAGTTATCTAACTCATTGTTACTTTCTTCTTTTTCATTATAATTTATATGTACAACAAGTAGTTTACATCCTTTTCAAATGCATATTTTAACTTGTAAGGATGTTATTTCTCTAATACTAATAGGTCTTGATACACCTTTAATATTTAAAATGTTACCTCTCTCATCTACACATGTAAATGTTTTATTATAACAATCTAAGGCCACTTTAAGATTTTCCATCCAATCCATACCGATTACTGCATCATAAGATCCTAGCAGTAATATGTTTAAGTCTATCTGTGTTCTTAAATCATTCATACCAAGTTCACAGTTTTTAACAACATATGCAATTCTCCTTTTAGTTCATGTAGATAACTGTACTAACCAATACTTTTGAAACTTTTTCTTATGCAACTTACAAATTTCTACAACTCATGGTGAAATATAACTTAAACTAGCACCTGGATCAATTAAAACAATAATTGGTTGGTTATGTATCATACCTTTAATTTCTACCATTGAAGTCCGATGATCTGCCTATCGATTTTCCAATGTTGCGTTGATTTTTGGTGTAGACATTTCCAACTCACCATCTATAGTTTCCTCCTATATTGTTTTCACATTGTTATTGCCATTCTTCCTTAGAGGACAACATTTATAGTAATGTGGACCACTGCATTTCCAACATTTTACTATTTCTTTTTGGGAAGTTTCTTTATTGAAGAAGGTTAGTGGTTTGGAATTCTTATTTCCAGGATGATCGAAAGGTTTACTAGTTATGAACTTATTACCTCCTTGAAATATTTTATTAGCATTTTTATTAAAGTAAGCTCCCCCTTTATTCTTAGGGTCAAAACTCTCAATCGTTTTCCCATTCCAATTATTATAATTCTCATTTCTATTTTTATATTGCTCAAAACATAGTTTAACTTTCCTCATGGTTTCTTCTAATGTTTTTGGGTTATCAAACTCAATTCGATCTTCATAAGAACTAGGTAGGAAACTCAAAAATCATTGAATATTTGGTTTCTCATCCACAATGTAAGGCACATAATGTAGTAAACTCATAAACTTACTACCTAAATATTTCATTGTATGATTTCCCAGTTTTAGTTCATATAACTCCTTGGCTTTACCCTCATAATACTTTTCATACAGGTATTGTTTCTTAAAATATATCTTAAAGGTTTTCTAGGTGTTTTTTCTTTCCTTAATACTTTTTACTCTTTTTATGTCCTGCCACCACATATGTCCTTTTTCTATCATAGATGGCCATTTGATCTTTAAGCTCACTTGAGTAATTATAAATTTGGAATTATTTCTACATACCAGAGAGCCATGCCTCTAATTTCTCACCAGTTTCCACGTCTCCATTGAAGGTAGGTGGTTTAATCTTCTTAAATTCTCCCATGAATTCATCATGTTGTTTAGGTTTCTTTTTAGTTCTTTTTTTAGGAATAGAACTACTTGCAATAGAAGTTTTAGTATCTTTCGTATCCTTATACACTGAATCTGTCTCAGATTTAGGATACTCCAAATTTCTTTCTTTCTTCTTCTGTTGGGATATATTAGAGTTACTAGAATTTTTCCCCTTATTTTTATCAGTATTTTGATTGCACAATTTTTCTAGCAGAATTGCATTTAGTTTCTCTCGAGTCTTTAGAATTATTTCATCATCTACTCTCACAATCTTTAGTTCTTCTCTCAGATATGTTATTGTCTTTATAATTTTTCAATTCTTATCATTATTCAAATCCACCAAGAGATGTCCATCACCAAAGTTCCCATGTTTAGGCTTCTCTTGATAAGATTCTTCTCTCTGAGGCTCAGGTACTTCTGTCATTTTCCTGCAAAATCAAATTATTTTTCTTCCTAGAGGTAAGAAGAAAATCAAGACAATTTATATGTTAGATTTTTCAGTGACAAATCCCATAAAAAGGCTAAGTGCTATAACTGACAACTCTGATACCATTATGTCACACACCTCTAATTCCATTCACAATAATTTTGTTTTTTATATATAAATCATAATAATCTAATTATTTCTTATCGTCATAATTGTCTCATACATGTCTATTAATTTCTTTTACTACTGCCATTATGTTTTCCTTGTTTACATTTGATATAAATCAAATTGTTTTACGATAGTCTCATTATTCTTTCATCATTTTACTATGAATGGGAAACCATAGAGACTAAATATTACATAGATTGTTCCTTCCAACTTCTTATAACATATTTTTAGTAACTTATACCATAAGATAAATGAAATAAAGAATTAAAACTTATTGATTTAGTCCTTCACTATACATARCATTTATAAATGTTAACTTAAGTCGCATTCTACTAAGACTATTGATGGGCGCAAGCCTATTTTGGGTACATGACCATTTTTTGAGAGAAAGACCYATTTTTGGATCACACACAACATGTGGTAGGAAAACAACATGAAAAAAAAGAAGGAAAAGCAACATGTAGGAGGAAAAACAATGTGGCGTGCATGCAGACAGGCCTAACCATGTYCGGGTTAGGGTTTTTGAAAAATATTGTAATGAATATAAGCCTATAAAGTAGTATAAATTAGGACTAGGGAGGTATAGGTTGAAGTCAGTTTATTGTGGTAGAGTTGAATAAGTTAGTCTTTGAGGGTTAGGTCATAGAGAGAGGATCCTGGTGTGACATAGTCAGTCTCACAGAGGGCACTTACTCTCATTTTGATTGTGTTACTTAGGATGTAATGTGTGCATCAAAATATTTTGTAGAAGAATAAATAAAAGAGCAGAGAAGCTAGATCTTTGTGGACGTAGCCCCAGGAGGGGGTGAACCACGATAAACCTTGTGTTTTATATGATTTTTAATGAATGATTTACATTTCATGCATAGGTTTAAATATGAAACAATCATAGAAGTAGATGAATGATTAATAAGGATAATGCATAAAGAAAAAAGAAGCCAACCACAATCCCCACTCATTCCTAGACTGCAAACACATAAGTATTGCAGTCCCCCATAAATGTTATCTCGAGTGAGACTGCGTTGTGCAACCTGTGCGCAAAATTGCATTCTGGTTTACCAAGAGGGATGATAATATTTAGGGTTTTGTTTGAAACCTGTAAGAGACCATAACTTGGGTCAACCCAAGAAGTAACAAAAAAATGGTTCCGTTGTTAGTTGGAACTACACAGGATTGAGTGGACAAGATTTGTTGAAGAAAAACACGAAGAATGAAAGTATAGAAGGGAATGTTCAGGCCATGGAATCCAATGAAGGTGGATATTGAAATATGGTTGAGAATAAAGGAAATTGAACTTTCACAGATGGACAACCGAAACCCTAAGTTGACACTACGTAAATATCTCAAAAAATATGTGTTTAGTGACTTACATGAGGTATTTTTGTGTAATTTACCACATTTTTTGCATGAGTGGTTATTGAGGTTAAAGGATAACCACTATAAAAATAGTATTAGAAAACTAGAGTGGAATCTTGTGGAGATCGCGCATTTACGACAAGTTAATAAAAAATTCACTTGCACAATGGATTTCTGGCTAGACAATATTGCTACAGGGTTTATCATCAAATTTGTAGTAGATACTACAAAGTCCTAGATTGTAGTAGAGAAGGATATTCTAAAGGGACCCAAAGGTAGGAACACCATATTTTTGTATACTTCAATAAATATTTTATTGTATGACAATGGTGTGATCACCATGGAATCAGATAACTAAACCTCCATGCGTGCATGGGGGAAGGGGGGGAGCACTGACAAGAGGTTGATATATGGACAGGGAGATGGATAAGGGAAAGAATAAGGAGGCCATGGACCCAATCATGATGGAAGAGGACCAAATAAAGAAGATAATGGAAAAGGCTAGAAAGACACACAACAAAATTTTAATACCCCAAGGCCGAGCCCCTGCTGAATTGTAATTATGTTTATAGGATGGTGAGCCAAGTATTTATAAGCTGGGAGGCTTATGTGTTTATTAGGAGAGAGGTCCTATATGATAAGGCCAATGATCCTGGTTTTGTATATGTAATTATGTAGATCATTAATAAGAATACATCATTACGTGTAGACTGACCACGAATAAAGAGTTATGGGGGACTAAGATCCACTAGGAAGGGAAAGGGAAGGGGGACGAGAGGCTAGGAAAAAGGGGCTAAGATTGAGGGATTAACCCAATTGAATATTATAATGTATTTCCTAAAATACTAAAGTTTTGGAAATAAACCTTGTTATCCTAAGTTCATTTGGGGAGAGGAACGAACTCCAAGTGGAGAGGAACGAGCTCCTAGAGAGCCACATGTCATCTAGGATGCATGCAAATATATGTGGAAAATCCATCATTCTTGGGGAACTCACCATTATTTCCATCTTTTGTCATGGGGATCACTCACGATTTTGTCCATCCTTCACACCCATTCACTCACTCATTGAGGAGATAGACAATCAACCATTTTCCTCCTTTTTTGAACCTTTGACATCGTGAAACTCTGTAACTTGCACTCATTGGTATTTTGTTGAGCCATACCTTTCCTTACCCAAGTTGTGTTGTTTCCTTCTCCCTTGTTGTTTGTCTAAGGAGTTGAACAAAAGAAGAAGGTTGTCATTCCTATAATTTTTAAGAGGCGGGTTGTCAGGCTCATGTATTGAAGAAGTAGGTTGTCAAGCCTGTGAGAAACTCTCTCCAAATGAGAGAGATTGTTGGGGAAGTGATTTTTCCTGGAGGGATTCTAGCAACAACTACATAGCTCTCAGAATTCCTGATCCATCATGTTGCTGAATCCCAAGAAGAGAAGTGAATCAACTAATGGATTGTGGAACAATGAAGGTGTATATTCCCGGGGTGGTACATGCATGTGGGGAATGAGATTCTATGAGTGGTTGGCATAATTAAGATCCTTGGATGGAATCCTTCCTATTGCATTGTGCAAATTTCTGTAGTCTCAACCTAGCCTAGTATTTCATTTACCCTAGGTGGAGTTTAGTCCCATCTTGGGGTTGACCCATTGTTGATAGTTTGGAGGAGTGTGGTCTAAGGCTGGGAGGTTCGTGGAAGGTATGAATGAAGTTGGTGTACTTCAAATAAAATATAAGTATCATTTCTGTGTTGATATCAAATGATGTGTTCAATGCATGTCTGCTATTTATTATAATTTAATGTGTTTGTTGCATGTATGATTTACTATTAATTCCTCATGAAGCTGTGTATGATCATAATGTTTATATCTATTAATAATGCATTATATATATATATATGATTTACTATTAATTCCTCATGAAGTTGTGTATGATCAGAATGTTTATATCTATTAATACTGCATTATATATATATATATATATATATATCAGAGTTTGGAAACATAGTAGAGGGTGTTTTTGTTAGCATGCCCAACCCTGGGATGGCTGGGTACGTTACAATATGGTATTGGAGCATGAGATATTTTTAGGTGGCGTGACCCATCCTGGAGGGATGGGTATGCTAAAAATTGGTATTAGAGCCCATGGTTTCAACATTGAACCTGGGAGGGCCACAAATATGGAGTTTGAAGTAAAAATTCCACAGGGATTGATGTATAGAGTGCTAGAGAAGCTTTGAGAGAGTTTTTGGGTGGTATTGGAAAGATCTGGAGCTATAATAGTTTGATAAACCACGACAACCGTGGTATTGGGCCATAAATTTTAAACTTGGGCCATAGGATTTGTTCGGAAGAAGACATATCCATCATAATCATCGAATCCATAGTTTCAATAGTCTGGGGGTTGTGCAGTGTTTCTGTAGGAAAATCCTCTGAAGTCCCATAGTGATTCTTAGCCATATATCATTTGGGAGGAAGAGATTTGTTGGATTTCCCAAATTATTTCAGTGGTTTGGTGTTTGGGGAAATTCATTGGATATTACGATGTTTAGAAATCGTCGAAGTCTCAAAGCATCGTAGATGATGTAGACCTATTCAGCAGTCGATAGTTCGATAGTTTTAAAAAATGTCGTTGAGAATAAATCCTTGAAGTACCAGTTCACTGAAGTGATGTGACATGATGACGTCACCGGGTATGACGTGGAAATTTTCAGCAGTTCGATAGTTTTTAAAAAGTGTCGATGAGATGAAATCACTGAAGTCTCGAAGAAATGGATATGACTTGTCATGATGATGTCAGCTAGGGTGATGTGGACCTACCCTAAGTCTTCCATGTGTCACAATTTTTGTAATTTTGACATGACCTTAGTACTGATTGGGACCTGACATGTGTCACTCAACAGTGGGGCCATGCGTCACCACCTTGATTGATGAAAACTATACTACATGGATCGAGGGAGGTTAAGAAGTTTGGAGGTTCAACGTTTAGGGGAAACTGTTGGAATAAATTCCATATCTCTGAAGTCCCGGAGTCCCAAAGTCCCAAAGTTCTGAAGTCACAAAGCACCGAAGTGACCTAGATTGATGACATCACCTGGGGTGACATGGGTACACAAGATGCGTTCCACGTGTTAGTGTGTTTTGTTCTTTTGAAAGGATTATTTTTCCAGTTAGAACTTGACATGTGTCACCCTTAAGATTGGGTCACATGTCTTCTTCTTGGAATCTTCCATGTAGCACCCGGGTGTGAAGTACTAAGTGGACCCTAAGATTTCTCCAATTTGGCGTTCGAAAGGAATGGATCGTGAGGAAGGTGAAAGCACCGAAGCTCTGAAGAGGAAATTAAATACTCACCATTGATCATGAGAGGACACGTAGCAATATATCCCATAGTTCAGAGTATTCAAGTCATAAACAATTGAGGTCGAGGACTTTTGGAGGTCCGAAGGCTGAAGTCCATCTCGCCTGTTGATCATAGAGGATGCATGGCACCAGATCCTAATGTTTGGAGAAGTGGTAATATGGAGGGATTGAGTTGCATATTGTTGTGAGTAAAGAACTCCCGAAGGCTAGAGTTAATCTCAACCATTGGTCATGAGATGACACGTGGAGGAAAGAGAGAGAATATTCAGTGAGTCGACACTTTGGGAGATTTGTAGAGAAGTAATTTGGAAACCGTCGAAGCCCAGAGTCGCAGAGGTCCTATCCACCATAGATATAAACAAGGAATGAGGACCGTCAATCTATATATCCTCCGAGTATTCAGGTAATTGGCATTCAAAGGAAATGTGTTGTAATGAAGGAAGATCCTCTAGAGCCACAAATTTTCGGAGCTCCGAAGTGTTGAAGCAAAGGATAAGTGCCTATTTGTTAGTGCTAGGTCACAACCCATGGTCAAATGAATTTGGGGGCTGCAGAAAAGGAGCTAACACTCAAAATTTTGTTTTAAGAACGGGAAAGGGCTTGGAGAAAGAGCCCATGCCATTCTTGATGGTGAAAACCTACACCTAAATAAGTAAAGAAATCTTGTAAACCAAGAAGGGATCCAAGATCCAATTCGACTCTGAGTTGGGAGAATCCATGTACAGGATTGCATCACTGAAAATACAAATTGTTCAAGTATCCATAACTTCCTGCTCTAAACTCAGAATTGAGCATGGGAACAAACATTGAAAAGGTATTGAACAATAGAAGATAACTGTTCACCTAGAAATTGGATCTAAATAGTCAATTTATAAGGAAATCAACATAAAATAAGTCTTATATATATTAATGCATCAGAATGGTTTGTGTTTTCATGAAATTATTAAGAACATTTAGTCTGACAAAGTTTTGTTGGCTACACATTTTTGCATAATTAACAGTTGTTATATCATAATCAACAAAAAGTGTAGAGTGATGGATGATACACAAGTAGTATACAGTCAAGAGGATGAAATAAACAGGATGAATTTCCAGTTGGGTATGGAAGGAACCAACTTCAATGGACATGGAGGAGGAAAGGAGGAAGAAATAAATCTAGCAGAGACCCTCAGAAAATTACAAACAGATGTCCAGAGTCAAAAGGATGATAATGAAAGGCTTATGAAATCCAAAGAGAAACATGAAGACTTCAATATGAATTTAATGAAAAGACTTGATAGAATTGAAAGGAAGTTGTATAAGGAGAGTGGCTCCAACAAATCAGGAAGCCACAAGACCCTTGAGGGAAAAGGAATATCAAGGAGTGGTAGAATACACCACCATAATTCCCAAAGACATTCCAACAGGAGAGAACATAGTAGCTCAGGTCCATCCCATTTCAGGAATCATAGGAGTTCTGGGGTGGACGAATTTAAAGGATAAATGAATAAGATCACACCTCCTAATTTTGATGGTGAGAACAAGAAGGACAAATATGTTGAGACATGGATGATAGGAATGGGGAAATACTTCCAATTGCATAACTACTCTTCTCATGTAGAGGGAAGAATTTTTATCTATCATCTAAAAGGAAAAAACATCCATGTGGTGGGATCAGAGTATGCAAGTGCAGCACCTCAGAGAGAAAAAAATGACTTGGATGGAATTCAAGAATCATTTTGAGAAGAAATACCTAAGCAAGAGGTATTATGATAAAATGATGAAAGAGTTCTTTGAACTCAAACTGGGCAGCATGGCCATTGAGGAATATGAAAGGAGATTTTTAGAATTGTTAAAGTATGTCTCTTTCATCTAGGATGAGACAGTTAATATTTAAAGGTACATGAGTGGGATGCCAACTTTCATCAGTGGAATGATCCAATATGATTATCCCAAATTTTTGTAGGAAATCATAAAGAGAAAAAAGTGCTTATATGATCAGGAAAAGGGAAAGACTACTTTCCAAAGAGCTTGGGAAGACAAGAATAAGTTTAAGAGGGAACAGTGGAAGAAGTGGAGAAAGCCACTATTTTTCAGAAACAATCCTCAAGGACAACCATCGTTTAGAGAGAAAATAATGAATGAGGTAGGAGGGAAACGACCAAGGAAGACATCCATTCAATGTTGGGGTTTTAAAGGAGACCACGAGTATAGAAATTATCCTCACAAAAATGACAAAGTGAGAGTTGTCCACAATGTACAACAAGCAGAAACAATGGAGGACATGGGCATAAGTGTACCTAGGAACTATGTAGCCATGGACATGAAGCAAGAATTTTTTTAATCACACATAGTTGAATTAGAAGGTATGATCAATAACCATGAATTTACTATTTTAATAGATTCAGGAGATAGTCATAGTTATATA
>SNQJ01S0058424.1:11463-29689 GCA_010110895.2 Picea sitchensis | reverse complement strand
CACAGGCCATTCCATAATAGCCTTGACCTTTGCGGGATCCATCGCAATTCCTTTATCGGAGATCACATGCCATAAATAATGAATCTTCTATTGATAAAATGAGCATTTTGACGGTTTCCCAAACAGTGTGTTCTCTCCTAGACATTGTCATACCAAGCGCAAGTGTTCGTCATGCTCCTCCATCATCCGAGAATATATCAAAATATTTTCAATGAACACTTTCACGAACTTGTCCAAGTATTCGCGGAACACCCTGTTCATCAAGCTCATAAATACCCCCGGGGCGTTCATCAGTCAAAATGGTAAAATAGTAAACTCGTAATGTCCAAGCCTCATCTTAAAGGTGGTCTTAGGGATGTCATCTTCCTTGATCCACAACTGGTGATACCCTGATCTCAAGTCAATATTTGAAAACATCATCGCGCCTTTCATCTCATCAAATAGATCATCGATCCTTGGCAACGGATATTGTTTCTTGATCATTTCCTTGTTCAATTGATGGTAGTCGATGCAGAGTCTACACGACCATCCTTCTTCTGTATGAAATTAACATGAAGACCCCACTTTGAAACACTTGGACGTATCATTCTTAGGTATAGAAACTCCTTCAGTTACATTTTCAACTCCTACAACTCAGGGGTCGACATCCAATAAGGCGTTCTCGCTATCGATTCAGTTCCTGGTTTTCGGTCGATGGTAAATTCCAAATCCCTCTCTCGTGGCATCCCTGGTAACTCCTTTGGGAAGACGTCCGCAAACTCTCTCACTACCAGGAGGTTTTCTAGGCCTTCCTCCACGCCCTACTCATTTAACGCAAGGATCACATATATCTTGCATCCCTTGTGCATGCTCTTCCGTAGTTGTAGGGAAGAGAAGAAACTTAGGGAAACTCCCTAGTTCCGACCTACAATCACGCATCTTTGTCCCTCATCATCGACCAAGCTTACTTGTTTCATGTTACAGTTGAATATCGCCTCATGTGATTCCAACAAGTTCATATCGATCACGACGTCATAAGACCCTAATATCATGACGTACATGTTGACCCTAGTGAAAAACTCTCCCAGATTAAGGTTATAGCCAGTAACCTTCCCTAAAACCTTTTGTTTGGCTCCCGAAGCCATTTCTACAAATCTAAACTCGTCTTGTTCGACTACCTTCACCTTAATTCATTTTAGCATTGCACTAGAAATAAAAATCTTTGTAGCACCTGCATCTATGAAAATACTAAGGGTTTGTTCAGCGACGGTACCTGACATCTTGAGTACAGTCGACTGGTGCTCTTCCTAGCGGTTATTAACCGTTGCATGAATCTAATGGGCCTTGCCTAAGTCTCCTATGGTAGTGGGTCCACCTGATCCAAATTATCTGGTCCTCTCAAATGGGCAGTCACACTGGTAATGTGGCTCTCCACATGTCTAACACCCTTTCTTCGGTCTAGTACTCCTGGTACCTGAAGTAGAAGTTGATGGCCCACTGTCCTAGAACCCTGGTCTATTCTACTGAACATGCCTAAATTGTTGTTGCTAGTGTTGTGGTCCTCTATAAGGAGTTTGTTGTTGAGGTGTTGGTTGTCGAGGTGTAGTGAAAGTGTATCCTCTCGGGATGCCACGATATCCTGGTGGATGTCTAGTTGGTGTCTAATGTTGTTGCGCACTAGATGACACATGTCCCACTGGTATCGTTGGATTCCTTCTCTGACCCTCATTGATAACCTCCTCCTCTACTATGAGGGCCTTCTTAACAGCATCATGCATGGTTTGAGGCATCAAAATCCTCACTTTTGCATGAATGTTGACACTAAGGCCAAACACGAACTTGTTGAACTTAAGCTTCTCGGTATTCAGGTGAGGAGCATACCGAAGCAAATCCATAAAATGGGCCTCATACTCTCTCACTGTACGACCTCCCTGTTGCAAAGTGTTGAACTCATTGAGTTGATGCTCAATGAATTCATCAGACAGATACCTCTCTTGGAACCATTACTCGAACATTTCCTATGACACATCTTCAACGGCCATGTCCAATTGTTGCAGGAGCGTCTTCCACCATAAAAGAGTGCTACCCTTCATTTGAAAGACCTCCATGGAGACCTTCATGTTGGAGGTATAGTCATGAAGTGAAAAGCACATCGTCATACTCTCCAACCATGCCTCAGTGGCTTCATCGTCTGGGGCACAGAAGAACGTAGGAAATTTGAAATTCTCGAGTTCGCGGTGAATGCTACCAGTATCGCTTGGGTCGCATGGTGGACCTTCAGGAGGTGTCAGCACCCTAGCCTCATCTCTATCCAAACGGTTGATCAATACCTCTCACATCCTCTAGAAGGACCTCATCATCCCAACCACATTTCCCAAAGCTATATGTTCCTGCCTAACAACCTATTCTTCTCCCTAGGAATTAGACCCCTCAGGCATGGATGCTATTGGGGGTGTCACGCCTCTTCCCCTAGCAACCTGTAGTCTTCCTCCGTGACATCCTCTAACCATGATTACCTCCATGAATATAAACAAATTTAATTAGCAACATTTTATAATCAATTATCTAATCAATGGAAGTTGAAGTGATCCCAAGTCGCAGGTCAAACTGGCTCTGATACCATATGTAATAATCCTCGTCATTATGACAACAAGAAAGAATAATGAGTACATTTTTTTTATTTTTTTTATGTAGGAAAGTAAAAATGACAATAGCATCAATCATCGCAACTTGATGATGAACACAATGCATGCAATTCAGGCAACAAACAAACATAACGACCTATCATACTAGCACATCATGCAGATGGATGCAACATACGAAAATCAATCAGATGAAAAATAAAAACAAATACCCACTCGTCCTATCCTATAAGGTTAGGACCTCCAGGACACATAAGCAACGCTCAAGCCCAGGTTCCCATCGATTTTGACCATTTAAGGTCTCAAGGATGGCGATTGTTCTGAGGAACAAGGAGGTGTCTACATCCCGCCTGACACAAGAAATACCATGCCTACTAAGCTAAAAGGAAACATCAATCAATCCCAAAGAAACAAATTCAAAGGACACAAGTAGCTGGAACCTTCCCAGCGAGCAAGAGATAATCACATTAAACGTTACAATGCAAGTACAACCTTCAATTATAAAAACAACAACATCCACATTGAGAGGCGCACGACCCTAAGCCAAGTTATCATATGTGCTTCTTGATCAACGCATGCAAGGATTAAATCTTCAGGAATCATGTCGCCACAGTGCAACAAGCGCCCTAGGAACCCATGCACAAACATGAATAATTATAAACCTTTGAACAACATAAAGTCCAATGTGCCTGAAATCCAACTGGCACTATCATACGTTACACAATGACGGTAGATGAAGGCACTCTAAACAAAAAAGAAAAAGGATGCAGGGTGACTATTCGATACAATTTAATTTGCGCAACGACTAGATGTATTTCATTAGCAAGTTATCATCATAAGGACTAAGTCATAGCACATTGTATCCAACTCAATCAAGGTTAAGGCATATAACAACACTTCCTATAAACACCCCTTTAAAAAAGTACAAAATAAAGGATCTTATAATTAAACAATTCATTATTAACATTAATAATTATTATTAACATGTAACGAGGCTTCCCTGTAAACACAACTCCTTAAACATCATAAGGGAGCATCTTATAATTAAATAAAATATTTATAAAAGCATCTTAATGGAACTCTCTCTCTCTCTCTCTCTCTCTCTCTCTCTCTATATATATATATATATATATACATGTTCCAAACTATATATACATGTTTCACTCATCAAGCATCTTAAATGGAACACTCTAACTATATATGTGTGTTCCTTGGGGTTTATGCTAAATTCAAAATATTTATGTTCATATTGTTTCAAATTCCACTTAAAAAGTAATTGACACAAGTAACTCTAATGTTGGCTAAATCATTTTGCACTTAAATTTCTAGGTTTTATTTTCTGAATAATGGTTTAAAAAGGGGGAAGTGAATCTATTTTATTTCACACGGTGGCATAGGTAACTAAATTTGGAAACAACTCACTAATCTAAGCAATGTTTTGTACTTAAATATAATCTAATATTCACATCTAGTAAATCGATGATGAAATTTCAATACAACCTACTTGATTAACCAAACGACTCTTTGCAAGTTGTTGTTTACCATTTGTCTCATGCTTAGGAATTGGTGATTTCTTACAAGTGAAAATATTTGGTACAAATGATTTAAATAGATATATTTTCACTCATTTTTTGTTTGTTTGCTAGTTTGTCTGTGACCTGTCGGACTAGGCTGTGGCAGAGAAACCGCGACTTAGGGGCATCTAAGTCATCAAAATAACTCGAGGATCACACCCAGCCTGAGCCACACCTACCCTTAACATGGCTGGATTTTTTTCCCCACAGGTTTCGAACCGGTGACTTAACATCACGGAGTGCCTTAACAACACACTCTGTCACCGACTGTCCTACACCTCGGGGATGATATATCTTCACTCATTAATTTGATTCCACGTTTCTAAATTTTTCTTGTCAATATTTAACTAATAAAAGGATTAGATCTAGATTTTGATGTTGGTTTATCACACTCTAAAATAATAATTCTAAATTAAACTTCAGACAGAACTAAAATTCGAAATAGCTTTTAGACAGAAATGAAATTCTAAAGTAAACCTTCAGACAAAATTAGAATTCGAAATAACTTCAGACAAAAACGTAATTTTAAATTAAACCTTCAGACTGAAATAACTAAACCATATATCTATCCCGCTGGACAAATTTATAGTGGTAAATGCATCTAGAATTGAAACTAACCTTCAAATTGAAAAACAAAAAACTAATATGGACTGTCATTAACTATAATAACATTCAGATAAAAAAAAGAAATTTATTCACTACCAATTAATGGGAGAAATCCCAAGCCAAGTGTCAACTTCGTCGAGGGTTAAGGGACGGGCATAATAAGAAATTGAGCATCTTACACCGCATAAATTGTTGTCTAGGCTCAAATGGTCTCAAGCGAATTTTTTGGGACCTCGCATCCGTTGGGGCGAAGCGTGAAGGTGGAGAGCTCCAAATCGTTGGGCATAAGGCGATGCTGAGTGGCAGGCCACTAAATCCGTTGAGGAGAAAGACTGACAAGCGCAAAAGGAATATTTTTCGTTCTCACACTCAGGCAACCGAACACTACGACAGGGAGGGACCCAAGGATCCACGCCCAGTCTCATGCTCTGGCATGTGCCAAGGAAAACAATAACAAGGGGAGTGAGTCACCAGGGAAACACATAAGGCGCCCAGGGAGATCCCGCCAAGCAGTAAAGGTTTTGAGAATTTCGTCTTGATTGAAGGCTATAATTACTATCAAAACAAGTTGCTTTCAAGAAAAAATGCCTGCTAAACTAAACTTGACACTAGGGGAATACCATAGTATAGTATTTGTAATCAGGAATCCATAACAACGGGAAGAAACGTGGGTAAAACTTGGAGAAGATATTCATTTGAGTAAGGTTATTCCTCATTTGATAACTATTGTCAAAGGTTTGGGACTCGTGATTTTAGTCCTTTAGTTGGGGAGATCGATCTATCTGTGATGCCCACTGGATTGAGTAGAGTTAATGTCGTTCACATTTTCGAAGTACTTTTACAGTGTCTATTTTCATCACAGAACTCTATAAAGGCACATCAATCATTGGGACAAGAGAATCTGAAACAGAATGGCTATCTATGGCCAAAAATCCTACCTACTAGGACTGGCATTACCTGAAGTGATTATATGTTGGTTTAGCTAATATTCTTCGGTGTGGCCAATCCTGAAGTTTCAGTTTTCTTGATGAATTGGTTGATTCCTGCGAGCGATCCATTTCTTTTAGTGATCTCGTGGGTTGGAACAGTTTGTATAAAGAGCTCTTGAGTCTAGTTTCACAAAAGGGGATGGAAAGAGACATAAGACAACTCTACTAAAAATGTTGACTTTCCAAGAGAAAAAAATTCACAAGTCCACAGGGATCAAAAGTCCCAATCATCAACAACTGTGGGGAGGATCTCGCCTTGCACGATAACTAAGTGTCTCTAAGATTTTCCGCTTTCATGAAATAAGAGGTTTAACATAATTTTAGAAGAGAGAAAAACAAATAAATACTACTAAAACGAAGGTCTAAATGACAAAAATAAGTTTAAGGGGACCGTCTCGGCTTCATAGAAGTACCTTAAAACAACAAATAGGAGTTGGAACTAAAATAAAAGCTTAGTTTTAATGCCTTATTATGAACAGATGAAATAGCTTCAGCTTGAAATGCATCAGTTTCATTCTGAAAATAACCTTCAGTTTTAATATCTCTTAATATCTTAGATAAATTAATTTTGAGGGGAGGTGGAGACAAATTGCAACATTCATCATTATTATTATTCATATACATAAAAACTTTAACTAAAATACAAGCAAAATTTACACATGTGCGTACCGAATCCAAAGGTGATGATCCCGCAGTCGATGTCCTGTGTTTACGCTCCTTTCCACTCATGCTTGTCAACCATTGAGACCTCACCGGTACCTCCCATCCAACGCTAGGGGTACTCTTCTTCCCCCTCATCCCCTCAAGCCAGAAAGGGGCCACACACAGTGCTAGAGAATTCTAGCTCCCAGCTCGCCTCTCAGGTTTGATCTACCACTCATTATCCGAGCTGGGTATCACAACTCCCACAAGAAAAATTCAATCAAGATAACATTTTGACAGCGTAACCTTACACATACCAGACATGATCCATACTCCTCCTCTACCATCCTTTTTATATATTTTTCTTAGTGATTAGTTTCCCAAACCCTCATTAGATTCTTTTGATTAAATTTAATTAGGATAAACCTCCCCCATACACATGTCACCCAATACCTTAGTTGCACCAGAAAATCAATTTATTAATTAATTAAATTATCCTATTTCCCTCACCCACCTAAAAGTGTTCCTAAAAACACTTCTCGGTCTCCCTTTATTCCCTTAAAATTCTTAAATGACTTACGTCTTTCTTAAAACCTAGTTGAGTTCACAACTAGAAGGTTCCAAAGACTAGATTCCCTACTATGTTAGGCATTCCCTTTTTTCTTTAAGTTTCCACTTTTCTATCTAAGTTCAGAATTAGCAGGTTTAGACATAAGAAACAATTTACCATTTTTATAATTTAATCCTTCATTAAACTTTTACTTGAATTATTAATGTTTGAATTTTCTTTACCCCCTTCTTGTTACATGTCCATTTAGTGTTTTTTTTTTTTTATCACATGTTCTACTTAGACCTAGGTTATAAATTCACTAGGCTTGGCGGCATTTTTTAAGGGAAAAATTTGTTATTAAACTTTACTCATAACCTCATTCATTTTAAGGTTGACCAGGTCCCAAGGAGGCATAGTTTTCTAGGTGCTAGGTTTATTAATATTAACAGATTTCAAATCGTGACGTGCCCTTCAAGATGCACTACATGCTCTAAGGGTGCCACTTGCATTTTCTTGTTTTATTTGAGCGACGTGCCCTTCAAGACGCACTACATGCTCCAAGGGTGCCACTCGTCTTTTGACTGAATTTGGTAAACGTCAAACCCCTTGAGTCAATACTCTGTCAGGTGACCTTGTGGGAGACTAAGGGCCTCTAAGGAATAAGGACCCTACCTTATTGCGCACCCCTTATAATTATCATGAACGACTATCATAGTCTGCCCTCATGGCATCGTGGGTCTTCTCAATATAGGTAATCGTTAACCTGCATTTTGAGCCATGGCGAGAGTGCTAGTAGGATGTGGTAGAGTTGTTGCCACACCTCTCACTCAATGTATCCGGTTGTCATGTGTGAACCCTTTACTCCAAATGTGAATCTCGTTGGCAAGTTATCATCAACCTGCATGCATGAACGAAACGTGTCAGTGATAGCAATCAACATCATAATATCTAGTCATATGTCACATCTGTAATATCAAAAACATTCAAACATAACAGTCCATTCCCTGACTCAATCCAGAGTCTAAGGAGATCCACTGATGCCATCAACATCCTCTAACGTCCAGAGTCCTGAACACTCAGAAAAACCAGTCAATAGCACCTATCGATATAATATAACAAGATAACACATCATCAAATCCTCAACATCTCATAATCATAATCAAAAGAGTCAATATATAATGAATTGGATCACTTTCACGCAAGTGTCCTCAAATAATAAGTCCAATCAGGTGTGTGAAAGAGTGGGATGTTACATACACCCCCTCTTGTTTTAAACTTTTTCCCTAAGTTTCACAGTATATAAGTGTCGAAATAAGTATCTCATAATGTCTATATGTCTAGATATTAAACAAAAATGGAAATTTTTGATGCATATCATATGCGTCCTCCCAGGTCGTCGAGTGTGAAATATAGTTGTCCCACTGGACCTTGACCTGATCTATTGTTTGACATCATAGTTGTCGAATGAGATGGTCCAGAATGTGGATTGGCTCCGCCGTGAGAGAACCCTCGTCCGATATCAGCAAGGAGCTCATGTCAACAACATGTGTAGGATCACTAACATAATGTCTCAAAACATATACATGAAAAACACCGTGCATACGCCTCAAAGAATCAGGCAAGGCTAGTCGATAGGCCACGTGCCCCTTCCTTTCCATGACCTCAAAAGGTCCCATGAACCTGGGAGAGAGTTTAGCACCCTTTCCAAACTTGATCGAACTCTTATGTGGTTTCACTCGCAAGAAGACTCGATCTCCAACTTCATAACTACGGTCGACAAGATGCGCATCGGCATAACTCTTATGTCGATCATGTGCTTCATTTATCCTGTGTCTTATGGTTTTCATTTGGTCTTCCATTTCTTGGATCGCTTCTAGTCCTACCAGGACCCTATCCTCAAGTCGATCCCAACTCAAAGGTGTCTGACACGGTCGCTCGTAAATAAATTCGAAAGGCGCCATCTTAATGGTGCTTTGATAACTATTTTTATATGCAAATTCTACCAGTGGCAATAGTTATTCACAATGCTTATGTTGTCCCATCGCATACATACAAAACATATCCTCCAATATTTGGTTCATTCGCTCGATCTACTCGTCTGTCTCCAGGTGATATGCGGTACTAAATTTAAGTTGGGTTCCCAAGGCCTCTTGGAAACTAGTCCAAAATCATCTTGTAAACATTGATCCTCGATCGGATATAATCCTCTTAGGCACGCCATGCAGCCTTACAATCTCACTGATGAAAAATATTGTTATATCAGGTGCCTGATACGTCGTATGTACAGGAATAAAATGAGCACTCTTCGTTAGAGTGTCAACTACCACAAAAATTGAGTAGTGTCTCCTTGTCATCAATGGCAATCCAACAATAAAATCCATCTAAATGACCTCCCATTTTTATTTCAGAGTGGTGTGTGGTTTTAGTAATCCTGTCAGATTTCTATGTTCAACCTTCACCTACTGACATTATATACATCTTACCACATAGTTAACAATGTTCGCCTTCATTCCTTTCCAAAAGAATAATGGTTTAAGGTCTGCCCTCATCTTCGTTACTCCTCTATGAGACATGTACATTTCTCTATGAGTTGTGTTTAGGATCAAACACCTCAACTCGTCATTGGTCGGTACATAAATCCAATTGTTAAATCTCAATAATCCATCATTGTCCACAGTAAATCCCTCAAATTTTGGTACCATCATGGTGTTTTGTCCGATAAATCCCTTAAACTCTTTATACCAGTCATCGTTGTGTTGTAAAGTCGAAATCTTTTCACGTAGATTCATTTGAAGAGGCATCACCAAAAATATGTGCGGTCTCTGACTCAATGCATCAACCACTTTGTTCATTGTTCCTTTTATGTAAGTAATCTTGAAATTGTACTCGCTAAGCAACTTTGACCAAGGCCTTTGTCGTGCGTTCAGGTCGCTTTGCGTAAATATGTGTTGTAAGCCACAGTGGTTCATTTTTAGTTTGAATTTTCGTTCGATCAGGTAGTGTCTCCAAAATCTCAAGGTATATATAATGGATAATAACTCCAAATCGTCCATCGCATAGTTCTCTTCATTCCTTCTCAAATTTCTCGAGATGTAAGCAATCACACGACTGTCTCGCATCAAGACTCTTCCTAAGCCTTCCTTGGATGCCTCAGTGCATACCAAGAAGTCCTCATCCATGTCAAGGACCTTTAGTATCGATGTTGTCATCAATATCTCCTTGAGCCTCTAAAATGTTTCCGCGCATTTCTCGGTCCAAAAAAAAATCTTGTTCTTCTTCTACAATTTCGTAATCGCATTTTCTATCTTTGAAAAACCTTCGACGAATCGTCGATAGTATCCTTCTAAACCCATGAAGATATGCCCTTCTGGTACATTTGTTGGCACATGCCATTCCATAATAGCCTCGAACTTTGGGGGATCCACCGTGACGCCTTTGCCGGAGATGACATGCCCTAATTAATGAATCTTCTATTGATAAAATTAGCATTTTGATGGTTTCCCAAACAATTTGTTCTCTCGTAGACACTATAACACCAAGCTCAAGTGTTCGTCATGCTCTTCCATCGTCTGAGAATATATCAAAATATTTTCAATGAATACTTTGACGAACTTGTCAAGTATTCGCAGACCACCCCATTCATCAAGCTCATAAATACCCCTGGGGCATTCATCAGTCCAAATGGTAAAAAAATAAACGTGTAATGTCCAAACCTCTTCTTAAAGGTGGTCTTAGAGATTTTGTCCTCCTTGATCCGCAACTAGTGATACCCTGATCTTAAGTCGATATTCAAAAACATCGTCGCGCCTTTCATATTATCAAACAGATCATCAATCCTTGCCAACAGATATTGTTTCTTGATCGTTTCCTTGTTCAATTGGCGGTAGTCGATGTAGAGTCTCCACGACCCATCCTTCTTCCATATGAAAATAATAGGAACACCCCACGGTGACACACTTGGCCATATAAGTATTAGGTCTAGCAACTCCTTTAGTTTCATTTTCAACTCCTGCAACTCAGGGGTCAACATCCGAAAAGGAGTTCTCACTATCGGTTTAGTTCCTGGTTTTAGATTGATGGTAAATTCAAAATCCCTCTCTAGTGGCATCCCTGGTAACTCCTTTGGGAAGACGTCCGCAAACTCTTGCACTACCAGTTAAGGGAAGATATGAACCTTAGGTAAACTCCTTGGTTTTGACCTATAATCACGTGTCTCTGTCCCTCGTCATCGACCAAGCTCAATCATTTCATCTTACAGTTGAGTATCACCTCATGCGATTCCAACCAGTCCATACCAATCACGACATCATAAGACCCTAATATCGTGACGTACAGGTTGACCCTTGTGACAAACTCTCCCAGGTTAAGGCTACAACCCATAACCTTCCCTCCAACCTTTTGTTTGGCTCCCAAAGCCATTTCTACAAAGATAAACTCGTCTTGTTCGAATGCCTTCACCTTAATTATTTTTAGCGCTAGACTAGAAATAAAACTCTCTGTAGCACATGGATCTATCAAAATACTAGCGGTCTGGTCAACGAGGGTACCTAACGTCTTGAGTACAATTGAATGGTTCTCTGCCTGGTGGTTATTAACCACTGCATGAATCTGATGGGCCTTGCCCAAGTCTCCTACAGTAGTGGGTCCGACTGATCCATATGCTCTGGTCCTCTCAACTAGGCAGTCATGCTGGTAATTTGGATCTCCACATGTCCAACAACCTTTCTTCAGTCCAGTACTCCTGGTACCTGAAGTAGAAGCTAATGGCCCACAGTCTTGGAACCCTGGTTTGTTCTGCTGAACAAGCCTAAAATGTTGGTGGTGGTGTTGTGGTCCTCTGTAAGGAGTCCACTACTGAGGCGTTGGTCGTCGAGGTGTAGTGAAATTGGATCCTCTCGGGATTCCACGATATCCTGGTGGATGCCTAGTTGGTGTCGGATGTTGCTGCACACCAGATGGCACATGTCATGCTGGTCTCGTTGGAGTCATGCTCTAACCCCCGCTGATAAGCTCCTCCTTTACTATGAGGACCTTCTGAACATCATCGTGGAAGGTTTGAGGCATCAAAATCCTCACTTTTGCATGAATTCTAACATTAATGCCAAACACGAACTTGTTGAACTTAAGCTTCTCGGTATTCAAGTGAGGATCATACCGAAGAAGCTCCATAAAACAGTCCTTGTACTCGAGCACCGTACGACCGCCCTGTCACAAAGCATTGAACTCGTTGAGTTAACGCTCAATGAATTCCTCAAACAAATACCTCTCCCAGAACCGTTCCTCGAACGGTTACCATGACATGTATTCAACGACCATGTTCAATTGCGGTAGGAGCGTGTTCCACCATAGAAGAGTGCCCACCTTCATTTGAAAGACCTCCATGCGGACCTTCATGTTGGAGGTATAGTCACGAAGTGCAAAGAACATCTTCATACTCTCCAGCCATGCCTTGGTGGTTGCGTCATCCGGGGCACCGAAGAACTCTGGAGATTTGACCTTCTCGAGTTCATGATGAACACGACAAGTACCGGTCGGGTCGCGTGGTGGACCTTCAGGAGGTGTCAGCACCCTAGCCTCATCTCTATCCAAATGGTTGATGAGTGCCTCTGACATCCTCTGGAAGGACCTCATCATCCCAACCACATCACCCACAGTTATTTGGTCCTGCACGACAATCTGTTCATCTCCCTATGGGGTTAGACCCCTCAGGCGTGGATGCTAATGGGGGCGTCACGCCTCCTCCCCTAACACCCTGTCATCTGCCTCTATGGCATCCTCTAACCATGATTACTTGCATTAATACAAACCAATTTAATTAGCGACATTTTATAATCAAGTATCTAATCAATGGAATATTTAGTGATCCCAAGTCGCGGGTCAAACCGGCTCTGATACCATATGTAATGATCCCCCTTCGTTATGACAACAAGCAAGCATAACGAGTGCAATTTTTTTTTCTTTTATGTAGGAAAGTAAAAATGACAATACCATTAATCATCGCAACTCAACGATGAACCAATACCATTAATCATCGCGAATCAACGATGAACACAATGCACAATAACACCCGTGCAATGACAAACATAACGACTCAGTATAGCAGCACATCATGTGTCATTGGATGAAACATACCACAATCAATTAGGACAAAAAATAAACGGATTAACTCCGTTGTCCTACTCCCAAGGTTAGGACCTCCGTGACATGGGTAATGCTCAAGCCTAGGTTCACTGACGGACCATTTAAGGTCCAATAATGGAGACTATTCTCAGGAACAAGGAGGTGTCTAAATCCCGCCCAACACAAAAAAAGACCATGCCTACTAAGCTAAAAAGGCTTAATATCAATCAACTCTAAAGCAACAACTGAATGACAAAAGTGAAGCAACCTTCCCAAAGGAGGAGAAACAATCACATTAAACATTATAATGCAAGTACAACCTTCAATTACAAAAACAATGTCATCCACATTGAGAGGCACACGACCCGAAGCCAAGTTATCATATGTGCTTCTCGGTCAACATGCACAATGATCCAATCTTAAGGAATATGTCGCCACATTGCAACAAGCACACTAGGAACCCATGCGCAAACATGAATAATTCTAAAACTTTGACCACACATAAAATCCAATCCTGTTCGAACCAACCTAATCACACGCTAAATCCACACCAATAGACGAAGTCACTCTAAACAATAAAGCAAAAGGATGCAAGGTGACTATTCGATAAAATTTAATTTACGCAACGACTAGATGTATTTCATTAGCAAGTTATCATCATAAGGACTAAGTAATAGCACATTGTATCCAACTCAATCAATGTTAAAGCATATAACAACACTTCCTATAAACACCCCTTTAAAACAGTACAAAAGAAAGGATCTTATAATTAAACAATGCATTATTAACATTAATAATTATTATTAACATATACCCAGCTTTCTTTTAAACACAACTCCTTAAATATCATAAGGAAAGAAGCATCTTATAATTAAATAATTTTTTTATAAAAACATCTTAATGGAACTATATATATATATATATATTCATGTTCCAAACTATATATGTTTCACTCATCAAGCATTTTAAATGGAACACTCTAATTATATATATATATATTCTTTGGGGTTTATGCTAAATTCCAAATATTTATGTTCATATTGGTTCAAATTCCACTTAAAAACACAAGTAACTCTAATGCTTGTAAACCATTTTGCATTTAAATTGTTATTTTTTAAATAAAAATTTAAAAAGGGAGAAGTGAATCTATTTTCTTTCACAAAGTGGCTTAGTACCTAAATTTGACAACAACTCACTAATCTAAGCAATGTTTTCTACTTAAATATAATCTAATATTCACTTTTAGTAAATCGATGATGAAATTTCAGTACAACCTACTTGATTAACCAAACGACTCTTGTGCAAATTGTTGTTTACCATTTGTCTCATGCTTAGGAATTGGTACAAATGATTTAAATAGATATATATATTCACTCATTAATTTGATTCCACGCTCCTAAATTTTTCTTATCAATCTTTAACTACTGGAAGGATTAGATCCAGGTTTTGATGTTGGTTTATCACATTCTAAATGAATAATTCTAAACTAAATTTCAAACAAAACTAAAATTCGACATAGCTTTCTAATAGAAACAAAATTATAAATTAAACCTTCAGACATAATTAAAATTTGAAATAACTTCAAACAAAAACGTAATTTTAATTTAAACCGAAATAACTGAACTGGATATCTATCCCGCTGGACAAATTTCTAGTGGTAAATGCTTCTGGCATTGAAACTAACCCTCAAATTGCAAACAAAAGAACTAATATGGACTGTCGTTAACTGCAATAACATTGGGATAAAAAAAAAGAAATTTATTCACTGCCAATTAACTGGAGAAAGTCCAATCCAGGTGTCAACTTTGTCGAGGGTTAAGGGACGGGCGTAAGAAGAAATCAGGACTATTACACCGCAGAAATTGTTGTCCGAGCTGAAATGGTCTGAGGCGAATCTGGTGGGACCTCGTATCCGTTGGGGTAGAGCACCAAGGTGGAGAGCTCCAGGTTGCTGGGCAGAAGGCGGTGCTCAGTGGCAGGCCACTAAATCCGTTGAGGAGAAAGACTGACAGGCGAAGAAGAAAATTTTGTCACACTCAGACTTAGGCAACCGAACACTACGGTAGGGAGGGACCTAAGGATCCACACCCAGTCTCATGCTCTGGCGCGCGCAAAGGAAAACAATAACAAGGGGAGCGAGTCACCAGGGCAACGCAGAAGGCGCCCAGGGAGATCCCGCCAAGCAGTAAATGTTTTGAGAATTTCGTCTTGATGGAAGGATGTAATTACTATCAAAATGGGTTTCTTTCAAGCAAAAACGCCTGCTAAACTAAACTCGACACCAGGGAATACCATAGTATCGTATTTGTAATCAGGAATCCATAACAACGGGTAGAAACGTGGGCAAAACTTGGAGGAGATATTCATTCGAGTCAGGTTATTCCTCGTTTGTTCACTACTGTCAAAGGTTTTGGATTCGTGATTTTAGTCCTTTAGTTGGGGAGATCGATCTATCTGTGATGCCCGCTGGGTTGAGCAGAGTCAATTCCGTTCACATTTTCGAAGTACTTTTACTCTAGTTTCGCCACGGAACTCTGTAAAGGTACATCGATCATTGGGACAAGAGAATCTGAAACAGGATGGCTATCTATGGCCAAAAAGCCTGCCTACTAGGACTGGCATTACCTGAAGTGGTTATCTGTTGGTTTAGCTAAGCTAATATTCTTCGGTGTGGCCAATCCTGAAGTTACAGATTTCTCGATGAATCGGTCGAATCCTGCGAGCGATCCATTTCTTTCAGCGATCCCGTGGTTGGAGCGGTTTCTATCAAGAGTTTTTCTCTCGAGTCTAGTTTCACGAAAGAGGATGGAAAGAGACACAAGACAACTCTACCCAAAATTCTGACTGCTCAGGAGAAAAAAATTCACAATTCCACTAGAATCAAAAGTCCCAATCATCCACAACTATGGGGAGGATCCCGCCTTGCACGATAACTGAGTGTTTCTAAGGTTTTCCGCTTCAGTGAAATAGCGGGTTTAACATAATTTTAGCAGAGAGAAAAACAAATAAATACTACTAAGTTTAAAGGGCCCGACTCGACTTCACAGCAGTACCTTAAAACAACAAATAGTAGTTGGAACTGAAATAAAAGCTTATTTTTAATGTCTTATGTCTAAAAGCTTACACCTATTAATAATGGGCAGATTTAATAGGGGTTTAGTGTTTAATAAGTTTTCTATGGACAGGATTAAATATGGCTCGAATATTCTTAGTAGTCACACAAAATAAATGGCTGTGATTTCAATCATTAACATCCTAGCTATTATAAAGACATCCGTTTATGTGTTTATTTTTTTACATTTACCTAATCATATTTAAAAATTACTTTGATAGCTAATTGATTGCCACGTAAGTGATTAACAGAAATTAAAATATTAACACCAGATAAATGAAGCGCAACCGTTTATTTAATAAAATTTAATATATTCTTTTAAGGATTCGTTTCATCTTATCAACCTTTCGGCGTTCACCAGCAGCTGATATTTGGTTGTTGTGCTAGTTATGAACATATGAAATAGCTTCAACTTGAAATGCATACCCTTCAATTTTAATATCTCTTAATATCTCATATAAATTAAGTTTCAAGGGTTGTGGAGACAAATTGCAACATTCATCATTATTATTATTCATATACAGGAAAATTTTAACTAAAATACAAGAAAAATTTACACATGCATACCAAATCCGAAGGCAATGATCCCATAGTCGTTGTCCCGTGCTTCACTCCTTCCCACTCCAATCCGAAGGCGATGACCCCATAGTCGTCTCGTGCTTGCGCTCCTTCCCACTCCTGCTTGCCAACCGCTGAGACCTCACCGGTACCTCCCATCCAACTCTAGGGGTATTGTTCATCCCCCTAACCCCCCCGAGCCGCAAAGGGTACACGCACACAATACCATAGAATGTTATCTCCCAACTCGCTTCGTAAGATCAAGATACCACTCGTTATCCGAGCTAGGTATCCCAACCCCCATAAGAAAAATTATGTCAAGATAAAATTATGTAAGTGTAACCTTACGCATACTAGACGTGATCGATACTCCTCATCTGCCATCCTTTTTAGAGAGTTTTCTTAGTGATTCGTTTCCCAAACCCTCATTAGATTATTTTTATTAAATTTAACTAGGATAAACCTCCCATGTACACATGTCACCCAATCCCTTAGTTGCACCAGAAAATCAATTTATTAATTAATTAAATTAGCCTATTTCCCTCACCCACCTAAAAGCATTCCTAAAAACGTTCATCGGTGTCCCTTTATTCCCTTACAATTCTTAAATGACTTTTTCCTTTCTTAAAACCTAGTTGAATTCACAACTAGAAGGTTCCAAAGACTAGATTCCCTACTATGTTAGGCATTCCCCTTTTTCTTTAAGTTTCCATTTTTCTATCTAATTTTATAATTAGCAAGTTTAGACATAAACAACAATTTACCCTTTTAATAATTTAATCCTTCATTAAAATTTTACTTGAATTATTAATGTTTGAATTTTTTTTACCCCCTTCTTGTTACATGTCCATTTAGTGTTTTTTTTTTTATCACATGTTCTACTTAGACCTAGGTTTTAAATTCACTAGGCTTGGTAACAATTTTTAAGGGAAAATTCTGTTATTAAACTTTACTCATACCCTCGTTCATTTTAAGGCTTACCAGGTCCCAAGGAGGCATATTTTTCTAGGAACTAGGTTTATTAATATTGTCAGGGTTAAAATCGTGACGTGCCCTTCAAGACGCACAACGTGCTCCAAGGGTGCCACTCAGATTTTCATGTTTTATTTGCATGACATGCCCTTCAAGATGCACTATGTGCTCCAAGGGTGCCACTCACATTTTGAATGAATTTGGTAGACGTCAAACCACTGGAGTCAATACTCCGTCAAGTGACCTTGTGGAAGACTAAGGGTCTCTAAGGAATAAGGACCTTGCCTTATTGCGTGCCCCTTAGAATCATCGTGAACGACTGTCACAATCTTCCCTCACGGCATCGTGGGTCTTCTCAAACTAGGTAAAAAGAACTCCAAGAGAGTTCAATGTTGGAGATCATGTTTATATTAGAGTTAAGCCTAATAAGAATCATTTATGGTTGGGAGTGTATACTAAGTTAGCACCTATATATTTTAGTC
>SNQJ01S0058422.1:19217-31355 GCA_010110895.2 Picea sitchensis | reverse complement strand
CTGCAAGTGAATGGGGGTGTCGCCTAGGCTCCAAGCCTTCTAGGAGCCATCTTCATTCCAAGAGGAGATATCGAAAAGAGTGATTTTGTGTTCTAAAATCGTCCATCTTTTCAAATTGGCGATTTCTTCTGCTCGAGAGATGATGTCAAATCCCAAGATTGTATCTTGCCAGATCTTGATCATTTTTCCATTTCCAGGGATCCATGAGAGATTCTCTTTAAAGAAAGGGATTGAGGCTAGAAAAAGTTTCCAAATTTATGAACTAGGTTGAATTTCTAGAATAGAATCCACACTTCTTTTTCTGGCACCCAGCTTGTATTTTTTGGTTATGGTTGATTTCCACCATTCCTTTCAACTTGTATTAGTCTCCAAAGTATCTTGGCTCCCATCGCTGGATTGGCCATTTCAAGATCTCTTATTCCAAGCCCCCCACTGTATTTAGGAGAGGTGACAATATTCCAGTTGACTAAATGAAACTTTTTGGTGTTGGAATTTCCACCTTGCCATAGAAATTTGTGAATAAGTTGAGTCCTGTCTTTCAAGGCTCCCTTGGGCATCAGGAGGGAGGAGAAGAGCATCGATGCCCCAATATTTTTTTGATTTCCCCAATGCTTTCGGTGAAATGTAAACATCGATAATTTAAGTTTGAGAACGCACCGATGCGTATACACAATGAAGCGCACCGCTTAGAAAAACATCTGTTAAGACCTATGGCCACCCATATTTTTGTAGTTATAATGAAGTTCCGTTATAATCTTCGTAAAAACATCCGCTACCAAATATAGATGTTTAGGTGGAGGTGTTTTTGACAATTTTTACCAATTTTGTAACACTAAAAACCTCCACTACAAGGTCTTTTCCTTCTAGTGCATCAAAACCCATCTAAACCACCTCCATCGCGATCATGCTGTCTCTTAGTCTCTACTCAAGGTATAATTTCTTGTTTTTGTGCTTGTTTAGTTTTACTTTAATGTACTTGAGGTCTTGAACCTCTATTGATATGTCATATGCATGTGGATTGATTTAGACTAATTGTTGATTTTTTTGGAAGTGGTCTGAGGCCTAGTTTCCTCTATTGCATGCCTCAAACAATCATGGTTGTAATATTTTTGGTACGATATTGATATATAATTATACTACTTTACAAAAMACACACACACACACACATATAACAAKAAAAGGTTAAAATCCTAAGGAGGTTGGCGTATGCTAACTTGCAGTAGACAAATGGCAGGCTTCTACGGATTGATCCTTGCAGGATTCATTAGGAAGGCAAAGAATTCATAGAGGGTTAATCAATGGCTTTAAACGAGTGTTATCATTCCCACTTTTTTCTTTCTATATCCTCATAGGAGGTTGAGATGTCGATAGCATAAGGTAAATTTACACCATCAACATAACATAGTGACCATACCAGGGTGAAATTCCCCTACATTTAAAGCACTTGTGTGTTTATATTTTTGTTGCTATATTGTGCTTATTTTTGTTGCATTTTAGTTATTTTATGTTGATTTCACAACATAAATTTCTTTAGCACGACCAAAATTTAATCTTCATTATTTTAATGAATTTGATATTGCTAACTAGCTACTATTATTTTTTGTTTCTTAGGTTGGTCCACCTAGTAATAGGGTTGATTTTGAAAAAAAACAAGAATATTAGGACGAGATTGGTATGCAAGTTTCCCACCCTTGAAATAAGTGGACTAAGTCATTTTATTATCCTTTTGTCCCTTATGACCTTGTCATATAAGCTTTAGCCATACATTCCTATTGATTTTCCAGACCAAACCATTCTTGCCTCTTGCTTGTTCAACCACATCCTTGGTACAACTAAGTCCCTATAATAGTTAGAAAGGTCCTAGGAAGTGATATCTAAGGACATTGACCATCAAGAAAGAAGGGATTGTATTAAAAGATGAACTCACATTCACCCTCTTCAGTTGTAATTGCTTATGTTCACACTTCCTTGCTACTCCCATAGAGTTAAGGGAGAGTCTACTGAATTTGAGTCATTATCTGAAGTTAGGAAGTGGAAGAAGATCCTTCAAAATATTTGAAAGAGGCTTATTCATTCTTTATCCACCTTTAAAAAAAATTATCATAGTCCTCAACCTCTTATTTTGATCTAGGTCGATATCAGTGGCCACCCACCTCTTCCACTGACTCAACACGGTTCTCCATCTTAGGAATTTTATCATGACTTTTTAGGATTTTTTGGGTCTTAAGCTTCTGCAGTCGTTTTGAGGACCTAAACGATGTTTTTTGGGAAATTTCAAAACCTGGGATTACTTTTGACACACTTATGTCATTCTACAATATTGTAGTCCTTAGAAGAGCTTTCTGATGAGCTACTATGCACAAAAAATGGAGATTGTATGTGAAATTTGTGCCCCTGAGAGTTTTATGTAGAAACTAACCACCTCGAGCCCAAAAATACCTTTTTGGCTCTTCAACTCCTATAGTTAGGGTTTTGGACCTCTAGGGTTCTTGCTTTATGTTAATTTTTTTCAAATGAGCATAGCCGACATCTCATTCTTCAAAGAAAGGCCACCACCATTCTAGCCATATTGTGTTGTACAATATTCTACTATTTTATTCATTAATAGAAGTTGGGTTTTCACTATATTAGTATGCTCTCTGATATATTCTCGTGCATGTTTCATTTCATTCCCTATGCAATATGGATCAGTGGTATTAGAGAAATCTTCTCCTTGTTTTTTTTCTCAGTGCATGTCCTCGACAAGGTCAGGGTATAGAGAGTTGGTTCTTCAGTTAGTTTCACTAGGAGATGATCTCCCTTGCGAACCCAAGTAGCCTCCCATGACAGGGTAAAATCCAGATGATGAAACAAGATATTCTATCAAGATGATGCTTGAGGAAGTGCTCATGCAATAAAGGAATGAGATGATTGATAACCTTGCCCAGATCCTTCAATGACTACCGACAATGAGAGAGGTACCTTCAATAAGCAGCCATATTGGAGGTGTGACACCCTTCAAGATACAAGTTAACTTTGRTATCACTTTATTTGAATTTTCGATAAATGTAGATGCTTTCGAGAAATGGTTAAACCTATTAGAGGGTTATTACACTACTCAAAAAAATTCTGACATTGAAAATATCACCTTCGCACTCCTTAAAGGCCTTCCCCRTGTCAAAGATTAGTGGGAAAGTTACTAGGAGAGACATAATGAAGATGTTTCTATAGCATTTAGGAAAAGACCCACTTGGGTAGCCTTTGTTGATGTCCTCAACGGGGAAGTCTACCATGTTGGAAGCTATGATGACCARTACATGGGATGGACAATTCTACATAGGAGAGAGACCAAATGGTGTCGAAGTACACCAATATCTTTCATACCTTGTAATCAAAGTTGGGTATCAAAGAATTCRAGCAACACCTGGTTTTGAAGTATTGCAGTGGCCTACACAGGTACATCCAAGTAGAGATGGATTTCTTGGACATCTCCTCACCAGGAGCAATTTATTGATATGTTGTCAAAATCAAGCATAAATTTAAGCAGCAGAATAAGCAGGGATTTGGGTATGCAAATCCACCATAATAGAAGTATAGTAAAGGTGAACCCAACTCATGGGACAAGGGACAAAGCAAAGAGATACGACCTCGAGAAAACCAGTCCAAGTTGCAAGCAAATAGGGGTAGTCAAAAGTCAAAGGACGCTAGAAAGTGGTGTGAGTTCCACAAAATCCCCGGGCACAACACTAATGAATTCCACTTGAAATAGTCATTATAGGCCAAGTTTAAATAAAAAGAGTCAGACCTCGACTCAAAATTTGATTCAGAATAGGAAAAGGGAAAGAAAATCATCGATGTAGAACCCAATGGTACTATCCCAACCACAAATATCCAACCAAATGAGTCATGGGATCTTGAGGAGGGGGGTCGCCTCTTCCATTCAGAAATTTGGGTGAAGGGGACCCCACCACATTTCATTATTGATAGTGGGATATAGAAGAACACGATATCAACTGAGCTCATCAAGAGATTGAATTTGTCAATAACACCACACCCCCAACCATACACCATCGGTTGGTTGAGCCAGGGATGAGACCTTGATGTCATCCAATAGTGTTGTTTATCCTATGGCATCAAGCCCTTCAAAGATTAGGTATTATGTGATGTTTCCCCACTCAAAGTTCATGAAGTTCTTTGAGGACAACCCTATATGTGGAAATGGCATGATATTTATGAGTCTTTGTCACGTAGTGTTATTGTTACTTTGGGAGGCCAACCCTCTAGGGTACCAAAGGTAATTCTGACTACTACAATTCCATTGATCTCAAAAAATAGTACCAAAAGGTAATCTCTCAGACTTCCATGTTTGTCCTCTTCATGGTTCGGTCAAAAGGTGAATGAAAGGTCACCGCGACCACCACAACTTCAACATTGGATCTCTCTACACAACATCAAGTCAAACATCCCATTGAATTGATACCTAGTGCTCCCTTCCCCAATGGTCCAATATACAGATGTTCACCTCAAGAGAATGAGGAAATAAAGCATCAATTTCATGAGCTCATTTGAAAGGGCCACATTCAACCGAGTTGCTCATCTCGTGTGAGCCCAATTATGTTAGTGCAAAAGAAAGATGGAGCATAGTGAACCAATATTGACTATAGATCCTTGAAGAAAATCATTTTCAAAAACCAATACATGATCCCCTAGATTGACTATCTTCTTGATCAACTTAATGGTGCCAAGTTCTTTAGTAATATTGATTTGAATTTAGGTTACCACTAGGTTCAAATAGAACAAAATGATGTATGGAAGACAACCTTCAAATATAAAGAAGACCTTTTTTAGTGGTTGGTCATTCCTTTCGGCTTGACTAATGCTCCAACAACATTTATGAGGATGATTGATGATAACTTATTGTCATTCACAATCTCTTTTGTTGGCGTATATTTGGATGACATCCTCATCTTCAACCAAACCTGGGCATAACATTTGCAGCACATTCAACAGAAAGAATTCTAGGATCTAAAACACCACCTTTGCTTTGCACAAGTCCTCATGTTGCCATACCTGCAACATCCATTTGATATTGAGATATATGCCTCTGACTATTCTATTGGTACAATCCTCACTCAGTAGGGACATCCAGTGGCCTATCACAGCAAGATGTTATCTGATGTTGTTCATATATATCCCACCTATGACAAGGGGATGTACTTGATTGTTTAGGCATGATGACAATGGAAACATTATATTCTAGGAGAGGAAACAATCGTCGACACTGATCACAAGACTCTACAATTCATGTATGCACAAGGAAAGTTGAGGAATGACCGTCATCAAAAGTGGTCCACATACATGCAACAATTCCACTTAAATAGTAAGTACAAGAATGGTAGCACCAATTGTGATGCAGACTACCTTAGTTGAACTCTGGTTGTGGAACTAACCATAGTTATTAACTCCTATGGGCACGAGACCTTTGGTGGACACAATTATACAACAATGACTCTAACTTCTCTGCTATTTATCAAACACTTAGTCCAGGCAAACAAGTCCTAGACTTCCACCTCTAAGATGCACTCTTTTGTTATTTTGACAAACTTTGTGTTCCTTCAAGCGAGAGTGAAAAGCTAATTTGGGAGGCACATTACAGTCCAGTGGCAGGGCACTTTGGTGTGGAGAATACAAAGGCAATATTTCAAAAGTATTTCTACTGGCCAAAGATTCGACGGGACGTCATCTAGAGTATCAAGCCATGCACTACCATGACTAAAACATCCATAAAGAATCAAGGGTTGTACACTCCTATCCTTACCCTATACAAGCCTTAGGGGTTATTCTACATGGATTGCATGCCAGCTTTTCCCTCCAACAAACACACTCATGATTGTGCTTTTGTGGTTTTCGATCGGTTCTCTAAGATGGCCATTTTAACTCCATGTAAAAAGAGTATGATAGTCAAGGCCACTACTAGGATATTCTTTGAGCATGTTTGGGTTCATTTTGGGCTACCACATCCCATTATTTTAGAAAGGGACAACATGTTCCTTGATGCATTCTAGTCCAATCTATGGCCTCTGATGGACACAAAGTTGACCAAATCGACTACCTTTCACACCCAAATAGATGGGCAAATGGAAGTGGTCAACATGATGATTGTGCATATCCTACACAGGTACAACTCCAAGAATCCATGTGCATGGGATGAGATCCCTCCATATGTTCAACACAGCTATAATAGATCCCTCGGTAACTCTATTGGCCATGTACCTTTTCAAGTGTTCTTGGGGTTCCAACCATTGGACCTCATTGATGTATGTTGGATTACTGAGAAGGGGGGTGAATCAGTAATAGAGAAATATAATCATTTTTACCACAGTATGTAAGTGGTATTTATCTTTATGATCAATGTAACATTGTCATCCAATAAGCGCAGAGTATATAAACCATAAACAATGAACAATCACACACATACACAATACACCAGTATTTTTATGTGGAAACCCAATGCGGGAGAAAACCACATAATTATTTTTCTTATATGTCTTTAAGAATTACATTCATTGGAAGAACCAACTTCCTTTGTTCTCCAGTTGCAACTGGAAGGAGGCTCTAACCCCCTATATTTTCAGGCTACAACCTGAGGGAAGCTCCAACTCCCCAATTCTCTGGCTACAACCAAAAGGAGGCTACAACCCCCTATGTTCTTCGGCTACAACCGAAAGGTGGCTATAACCATTTATCCTTGCCTCCTCCTTCCGCCCTAAAATATAAGTAATATGATGAAACCACTATCACACTGTCGCTATGAGATACACTACTGTAAACCTGTACCAATTTGAGCCAACAACCTGTAACCGACATGTGCCAATGTCTTGCAACAAACCTGTACCTCTACCAATCAAAACCCAATAGGTACACAACCTATCTATGTTGCAGCACACGTATGTATGCGCTTTGTTTGTACTATAGCTCGTGTATGTACGCAACATGTCTATACTACAGCCTGCATACGCCTTCAGAAAGCTAGGGTTTTTCACTTTTACTGAAACTCAAACACTCGGTTGCCTCTTGTCAACTCAACCTGCAACCTGTCATTGTGTCCAACCTGTAGTTGTGCCCTGTGCATACATCCTCATACCTATCCCTTAAGTGTATCTATATATCTCAAGTCATGTGCCATACAAGTATTATCATGAACAAGTATAATAACCCTCACATGAACTAGACACCAAACCCTTACTGATATGCATCATGTCAATACATCAACCACTTCACAAATACAGGCTCTCAACCATGTACCACAAAAACTCTTAACCATGTGCCAATAAATACAAGATGTGTCTCAACACTAACAAGATGTATCAATGATAAATATAGATTATACCAGCATTGTATTTCTGTAGATATGACTTATACAAAAAGTCTCATGCAACCAATAATCTCTCTAGGGAAAATCCTCAAACCCCCATAACCATTTCTCATGTAGACAACAAAATCCAACCACTCATAGAAATTAGACATACCTTTTGAACCAATAGATAGATCTGATGTACCTGATCACTGTAGACCTTCATGGGAGCTTGCTTTCAGACTCTAGAGATATGGCATCTTCATCTTCTCAAGTTTTTATGGATTTATCCTCATGTACGCACCGTATTATACTGTTAGCCCGCGTATGTACGCACCCTATTATAATTTTAGCCCGTGTACATCTCAAAAACTAAGGTTTTTCAGTATTTCTGAAACTCTGAAACTTTCGTCGTCAACCCTTTGTGCAACCTCAGACTTGCATAACTTCAGATGTATCAATGAGTACCTGCAATAAACCTTACACAATAATAGATATTCAATTTGCTCAAATGGTGCTAATAGGAGAGCCTTGCTCCCTTATTTATACTTCCATGTAGCTTCCTCAAGAGGTTACCTTCTAACAAACTTAACCCAAATTCCTTCTTTTAGGGCTAACCCACTTCTAACCACTTGTCCACTTCTAACCCACTTTGCTACAAATTGTAAATTCTCCACTTCCAATTGCAACAAATTTATTTTTAATTATTTTCTTATTTGCAACAAATTAACCCATGATTAAATCCTAGTTTCACTCACTTGACTAGTCAACTTCTTCTAGGAGCTTCTAGAATAATTTTGACTTCTTTGACTTCTAGATAACTCATGAGGGTTCTCCAACTTCACAAGGCCATAACTCTCTAACCATGAGGAGTTATGTGGAATTCCACATATCACCATAAATGTCATGATATGTATTATCCATATAGAATAGTTTTACTTGAAAATATACTAACATTCATACCATTATACATCAAACAAGCATAGATCCCTTAACCATACTGTTGGGCTACCAGAATTTGCTATCGGACTTGCTTCAAGGGTTGACATCAATGACAACCAACCCAATTAATCAACAATGTAGCTATTCCCATTCCAACTTCACTGACAGAGTCCTCCCACACTCAGACTGAGGCAATCAAAGGAACCAAATTTATTGAATGAATCTAACATCTCCAACAACAATTTCATGATACCTTGCAAAAGGGCAACATCAAGTACAAGCAGTGACATGACCAACATTAGGTTCCACACAAGTTTCAGGTTTGTGACAAAGTATGGTTTATTTTACCTCATGACCCCCCGCAGTAAGATAAAACCACTCTAATATGGGCCTTACACAATCACAAATGTTGTGTGTGAAAATTCTTTTGAATTGGGTATTCCTCCTTTTCTTTGTTTGCACCCAATATTTAATGTGGAGTTGCTTTGACCATATTTCCCACCTTTGTTGGATGCCTCGAAGGTGGCTGAGAAATTGGCCCTTGTAAAATCAATATTGACTTCCTTGAGATGGCTATAGCGGATTGGATCATGGACACCAAGACAAATGACACTTGCCAACAGAACATACCACTCTATCGGGTTAATAAAGCAGGACAACTTCTTCAATAAGGCAAATGGCTCACTAAGATTTAGATTCAACAAAAGCTACCCCATCTATTGCAGGAACTTAACACAATGGAGACCATGTCACCTTTATTAAATGAGGCCCACTAGGTGGTTGGGACTCATTAGTGATGGGATCACAAGTGGTTAGGGTTTTGCTAGTAATAATTTATTTATAGAGGTAAAAAGTTGTATCATTGTACTGGAGCTCTACTAATTTGGAGGTTCAAAGAGGCCCATGAACATTGCTCTCTTTCTAGATTATCAATACATGGGTTATTATTTTGCATGCTCAATATCCTTGTTGCTCTTATTTTGTAGTTCATATTTCTTCTAATATTTCTCATAATTGATTGTTTCTACTAATTAAGTACACTATAATTGGTATTAGAGCTCTTTATTGTGCAAACACATGACTAAATTTTAGAGAACATTTTAAAGGTTGGAGATGTCTCCTAATCTCTTTAAACACAATGACATGTCATTAAGTAGGTAAAGTTGTGGTTGGGAAGCATACATGGAGGCAATACAAGTGGAGTCACCTCATTGGATACCCTTGTACACCTATGTTAATACACGGTGAATAGTATCACTTTAGAAGAATCTATATATGGATTTGATCTTCCATGTGCCTTTGGGTATACATGAAGCCCTTTGGGTGCACCTAAAACCATCCTTACATAAATCAATCGACCATTTTGTTGCTATAGTACATCGATAACAACACTAAGGGAGATCACTCTAGCATACCAGGGAATCAACTAGTACATATAAGGGTATAATAAGTCTTGTTATCGCACTATTTTCACTTGTTCTAGACCCAAGAGATCCTTGCCACCTTAGCAAGAGATCCCCACATTTTAGTGATGGAGAGAGATCCACCACAAGGGAGGCGCCCTGGTAACCTCAAGGGATCAAAGTAGCAGATAATGTAGCTAAGCCTACCACCCCCTCTCTTGGTTACCTAATTAAAGGTCTATGTATGTGAAATTGAAGAGATGGGAAGTATTCGGGTACCTTCCTAGAACAAGAACAGTTACAGTATATATATATGGTGATTTTTGTTAGCACTAAGAGTCACCCTCAAACTGCGAGAGGATAATCCCAGTACCCATCAGAATGTTTGGTGGATGTTGGTTTTATGAGGGGAGGTCAAATGGACAAAACACAGTACAAGAATGATTTAATCACAGAAACTAGATAAGAAATGCACAGGGAAGTGAGGGCCTCATTAACTTCAGTCATTGATTTGAGTTTAAGGGTGGGCAGAAGGAAGACTTAGTGAGTAAGGTGGACAAGTGTGCCATGGGCATCCGACTTTCAAGCAGCTTGGTGAAGAAAAACTCAGGCTTAAGAGCACTCTTGAAATCAAGTTTCAGACACTGAAATATGTCATAGCAGCACAATAATCAAAGCTACATTACCATGCAACTACAACAACTCGATTGGATCCTCCATGCCCGAGCCTTTCAATGTAAGGGGAAATAAGATAACAAAGAAGCTGACTAAAACTTGTCACAACAATACTGTAATCAAAACTACATTACAATAGAATTGTAATCCTCGACTGGATCCTCCATGCTCGAGTGTTTTAGCATAGTTTGAACAAAGAGATGAAAGAAGTTGACTTCTATTAATGCAAAAGTCTCAAATTTGATACATAACCGGAGAACAGTTATGGAATCAAAATATTACAAAATAGAGAGCTTTGCTCAACCAGTTGACGACCTTAACAAAATATTGAACTGATCTACTTATACTCAGATCAGTCCACAACTAGCAGGAGTGTGATCTGGCCATTGCATTCAAATCCTTTCATTTGCGCCTTCTTCTGTCGTGTATCCTCCTGTCAGACGCAAGCTCAGCTCAGCATGAGCCTGCAAGAAAAACTGTCCATGGGGGTACCTCAGGCTGACAGTTCTGTCTCCACGGCCAAACCCTCCATGCTTTCTAAATATTGGGTGAGTCAAGGTTTCAACCACTAGTCCTCTCTTTTATTAATTGAACCCTCGGAATCAGGGCAAGGCTTAATGCCTAGGGGGCGGCCACGCGCTGCTCTTGGATGGGACGTCTTATAAGCATGTGACTGCGATGTCGTTGAAAGCGATTTGAACTCACACCACTTATGAGCCCACAATCCACCACCTTTTGCCACATAGTTCTTTTGATTTACCATGGTTTCAATTGCAGGACCGCTCAAGAATTTTATCGTTTGAGCATGTTGCGTCCCCTCAATGAAACGTGGTCGTTGATTTGGTCACGATCTGCGATCTGGGCACTCCTACTGAATCTAGCACCACTGCTAAGGTTTATCTGCTCGCCAACTCTAGGATCCTCTTAACCCCGCTTAGAGATGGTGCTAATTTTGGCGTTGAACAAGAACACCTCCCGGAGAATGATCTCCCATAGAGGCTTGACGTCACTATACTGACGTGTCACGGATGAAGGGGTGACATGTGTCACTCAAAAATAGGCTGAAGACACGTCCGAACATGCTTGAAATGAGTGCCATGTGTCAGCACTAGATGTATGCCACATGTCATGACTGATAAGGGTGCCACATGTCTGCATTGATGGGTGCCACATACCTTGGACTTCAGAGCTCGAGAGGGGTCTGCATGTAGAGCTAGCATAAATATGGGCCCGGAGTTATGTGGTGGCCTGTAATGAATGTTGAAGCTTTGAAGTGAACGATGACTGTTGATTCGGATGGACACGCAACAACGATCGGTGGACTTCGGGTGAAAGCACTCCGGAAGAAATCAGGAGTGCAGATGTTGAAAATCCCAAAGCTCGAATTTCCGAAATAAATGATGACCATTAGATTTGGAAGGACGCATGGCAGAGATCTACAACTTCGGACCAAAGAAGTTTGGAGGAAAGTGAGAAGGGAAGCTTCGAAACTACCGAAGCCTGAACTCCCGAAGTGAATCATGATTGTCTGATCTGAAAGGACGCGTGGCACTTTAATCCGGATTATTTTCGGCACGAAATGAGATCGGAGATATAATAAAGAAATGCACAGAGATATAGCAGATATTCAATAATATAACAAAAATGTATCGGAGATGCAACCATAAACACAGATATACAGTAATACACGATTTCTATTAATGAATGAAATGTGCAGAGACTGTAAAAATACAGAGTGAAAGACTCGCTAGAATGGTGGCAGCTTATCTCTGAGAAGGGGTGTGC
>SNQJ01S0058420.1:43008-55697 GCA_010110895.2 Picea sitchensis | reverse complement strand
CTTTGAATTTATTTTGTGCGACGTGCCCTTCAGGACACACCACATGCTCCAAGGGTGCCACTCGCCAACTAAGTTTCTTTTGTGCGACGTACCCTTCAGGATGCACCACGCGCTCCAAGGGTTCCACTCGCCAACTGGACTGATTGGTAGACATCTATAACCCCTGGAGTCAATACTCCGCTAGGTGAACTTGTAGGAGACTAAGGGTTCTAAGGAATAAGGCCCCCGCCTTATTGCACACCCCTTAGAATCATCGTGAGCGACTGTCGTAGTCTGCCCTCATGGCATCGTGGATCCTCTCAAACTAGGTAATCGTTAACCTACAGTTCGAGCCACGTCGAGAGTGCTAGTAGGCGGTGGCAGGGCTGTTGTCCACCCCTCTCCCTCAACCTCTCTGCAAATCGTGTGTGGCCCCTTTACTCCACATGTGAGTCTGGTCGGAAAGCTATCGTCAACCTGCATCATCAACAATCATGTCAGAAATGTCAACATCACATCATCAAATCAAATGAAACATCATAGTAAACATATCAACCCGAAATCACACTCCCTGACTCAGTCCGGAGTCCGAGGGGGTTCCACCGATGCCTCTGCATCATCAAGATCCAAAAACCCTGCACACTCAATAAAACTGAGTCAATAGCATCTGTCGACATCAAATAGTAACACATCATGTCATCTATCAATCGCATCATAATCAAGTATAAATGGTTTAACATCATAAAATTCCAGATCACTTGCGAGCAAGTGTCCTCAAAAATAAGTTGTCTCAGTGAGTCGGAGCGGGATGTTACAAGAATCATGACAGTTAAGAACCGAAGTCCTTTTCACTTTGTTTCTCCAACAAATTTGGGTTTTTAATATAAGTGTAGGAGAAATAGAGAAGCTCCAAAGTCCCAGAGCAGATCTTGACCATTGGCGTCAGGGCCACATGTCAACAGATTACGAGTGGTTACGAATACTAGAATTCCGAGAGAACTGGACCATTATTGCAAGAGAATGCAAAAATCCAAAATCTCTGAATCTCAGAGCAGATTCTGACCATTGGCACCAGGTGTACGTGTCAACATATGAAAGGGATTCTAAGATTTGGCACTCTGGAGGAATTTGGGTGTAAGTTGTTTTGGGTCAAGAATCCCTGAAGGCTCGAAGGTCTAAATCCATCTTGGTCATACATTGATAAGGACATGTGGACTATCAATCCTCGTCCTTTGCCAGTTTGACATTCATATTTTTATGGGATTGGTGATGGTTATGAGAAAGGAACCCCAAAGTGAAAAGTTCTGAAGTTAATCAAAGTCATTGGTTGTTGGAGGATTAAGGGTCGTAGATCACCATAAACCTCCATTTCAACATTTGGTGATTCGAGAGGAAGCGTTGATTTATTTGTGAAAACTTTTAAAGACTAAACTCTGTAGTAATCACAAACCGTTGATCCAAGGAAAACATCAATCATCCGATATGAGAGTTAGGAATTCGCAAGTTAGAGGGTAATTCATGTTGGAGTAGAGAGAACTTTTAAATACCAGAGCATTGAAGTTCTTGTGAGCCATACATCTTGGCACGTAGTATGAACCATCGATTCCCATAGCAATTTGAGTGTTCACCTATTCAGTGTTTGGGGAAATTGGGGTGTAATTTTGTCAAGACTCCTGGAGCCCAAATCTCTAGATCACTGAAGTAGTGTGTTTTGTTAGGAGCTCAGTCATAGTCCTTGGTCACATGCAATTTTGGTCGGCGTTAAGGGGCTAGTGCCGAAATTTGATAATAAGAACAAAGGGGTCACATGAGAAAGCTCCTGCGGGTCTTTGTGAGACCTGCACAAGGAAGTTAAGGGCCTATGTTCATTAAGAGAGGATCCATCAGGGATATGAGAGTTGATTCATCTCCTATAGGAATGATCCTATACTATGAGTTCATGCAAGCCCCAAGAGTTTGTGGGGGTTTGCATCATATGGCATCATAGCTTGATTTTTTTCTGTATACAATAGGAAAAGGAGGAGAGGCAGAGTACTGACACTCTGTGTGAATATTGTTTTCAAGTGTGAGGAAGACAATAAACAACCATATGGGATAAAATAAAAGGACCAATTTACTTCTTGAAACAGAGGAGAGCCCATGGAGCTCTTGAGGTGAGAATTTCCAGTACAACAACTAAAGAGCAAGGAGTGCTCGGAAGAAGGAGTGAGTGCAAGGTGTGCGGATACACTCAGAAAGAGTGTAAAATCTTATATAAGGTTCCAATAGTTGAACCAGAGGCTAAGCGAGGAAAGGCTTGGTAGAGGCTGACTCTAACTCACAATGAGGAAGTAGAAGCTCACAGAGGAGCAAACAAATGGCTATTGAAGGCCATAGACAAGGTAAAAGAGGAGACCACAAGAAGATGAGAAAAGAGGAGATGGATAAATAGATCAATGAGACCAGAGAGGAGATCAACAGATTAAAGTTGAAATGGAAGAAGATTCAACAAGAGATATGGAGGTATGAGTGGCCCATGAAGAGGAAAGAGAAGTGGGCTATCCAACAATTGATTTACAAGAAGCATAAAAAAATACTGAAGAGGTGGATGAGGAAAGTGGAAAACCTCAGTGACACAGAGGAAGATATGGTTTGTATTAGTGAACCCGAAATTGGAGAGAGACTCAATGAGGAGAAAGAGAGATCAATCGAAGATATGGTAGACTGTCGGGAGGGAAGAAAGGAAAATTTAGGTGTCCATGTGGGAAAAGAGGAGATGAGACTGTTTGATAGTCTCATGGACTCATGAGAGAGTTTATATCAGCAAGGAGTGTTGACAGAAGAAAAGGAGGAAGTGGTAGGAAAAAATAATCATCAATATGAAGATTCATGTGGGGTTGGAGACCATGTGAATGAAGATGATGAGAAGTTAAATACTTCAACTCTCGAGGAGGAATATCATTACTGCATTGTTATCATTGGAGGAATCAATATGTTCCTTCCAAATATCCCAACATAGTCTAGTGCATGTGTTTCACATGAGGAAGTGATGCAAGAGTCATATAGAGAAGATTCCATTGGGCCAAATGTTTTTAAAACTAACAGTACATGTGTTTCAAGTACACTAGAAGAAAGACAACCGACAGAGAATGTCACAGAGGAGGAGAAAGACAAGACATTGAAATCTACCCAATAAAGGAGAGAAGAAGAAGTGGAGCATTCAGATAAAATGCTCACTCAGTGGGAGAAGGAGTTCAAGATGTTGGAGGATTGGTTAAGCAATCCAGAGATAGAAGAAGACTTCCAAAAGGATGTGGTCATGAAAAGTGGAGAAAAATTCCATCCTTAGGAGTAGGTGGATGAATATGGACTTGTACCAACACAAGGAGATGACAGAAGAGCGGAGGAACTGACAGAGATAAAACTGTCTGAGGAGGTGGATGAGAATAATCTCATTAACATCATTTTGGAATTGGAGTCTGCAATGGAGTAGAAAGATTATGAAACAGGAGATGAAGTCAGCATGGGATATCAGAATGATCTTTCCTTTGATTTGTATGTATAATTGGAATCCTTGGGAGAAAGAATAATAACCCAGAGTAGGCTCATCCAATATGTAAAGTTGGATATCGACGAAGAGGAGGAGATGCAATAGTAAAGCATACTGCAAGAGAGAAGATAACCCATGGACAAGCTAGAAAAGGAGATAAAGCAGATAAGAAGGTTGATTTTGAAGTCAACAAAAACAAAATCAGAAATATATGGAGACCAAGAGGAGATACTACAAAATTAGTAGGACAATAACAACAACAACATAAAGGAAGAAGAGCATGTGGACAACTACAGAGTGAATTTTGGTAACCAAGAGGATCTCAATAGAAATAGAAAAATATCCATGAGAAGGAGCTCATGATTTTTTCAAGAGTGGAGTATGATGTTGGAGCATCGCTTCAAATCATCAGCGTGTCAGCATCCAACGCAACAACACACTAGGAGGGAGCGGATCCCAAAGAGAGAGAAGCTCCAATTTTGTCATTTTTTAGTTTAAATCTAAAATTTAATGTAAATTTAATATTGTAAGGCTCGAGGAAGGTTGAGTCATTGTGTTTATAAAAAATACATGTAATTCTCCTTTAATGGATGATAGGTAGAGAGATCTAGATATGATTTGAACTAGATGTAAATTGAATGTAATGTAATGTAAGTAGGTGGAGGAAGGCTAGAGAATCCCCTCTTATGTAAAAATATCAATTGTATTGAGATTTCATTAGAGATAGAGGAAGACAAGAGGAATCTCATGATAAGAGCGAGATAAGAGAGGAGAGGAGAGAAATAATTGATACCCTATTTTAGTCTAGTCTTGCACACATTGTAAAGAACATTTAGTTTTGATACAAAAGAAAATTTCCCTGAATATGAGTTTTTGTGTGTGTATTCTTTGAATGAACATGTGTTGTTGTTTTTTTCTGAATTTTTTCTATGCATATTTATGAATGCTATGAATGTATGTATGTTCCCTTTGTAGGAATAGATAAACTTCTCTATATGTGTGAGGATTTTAGTGTTTTGGGCTCTAAAGGATAGTCCAAGGAGTGCAAACCAGATTTATTGGAAAACTTTGAGAATACAAAGTGAAGAGTGAGAAAAAAACCAGTTTCAAGTTCAGGAAGAGCATGTTAGGTGGGAAGACTAAAAAAAGTCATAATATTAGAAGGGATAGTGAAAGGAGTGCACATGAGAGTTACCAAAGACTGTGAGAAGCCATTGCAAGGAGTGCGCAAGAACTCATTGAAAATTTATATGAGATGGTTTTCAAGTGCACACCCCCGAAGGTAAAGGCAATGAGGAAGAGAGTAGAGTGGGCTAGGAGGGCACAAGAGGTCATCCGAAGAGAAAAAAGGGACCGAACCCTTTGAAGTTTGAGTAATCAAAATATCAAGAGAGATAGTGCTAGTCTGCACAGTGCCAACATAAGGAGTGTCGATGCCAAACCATTTACAGGTTCAAAAGCTCAAGAGAGGAGTGTAGAAGGATAAAACACTCTAAGTCCCAGACTATAGAAGAAGCACAAGTGTGCGCCCACACTTCATTCGAAGTGTTGAACAAGCTCATGATCTACAACACAGGAGAGACTAAGTAGTCGACCCTGCAGAGGAGAAATCAAAGGTCGAGCCTTTGAAACCTTGAGGAAATCCTTCGTTGGCAGGAAAGTGAAGTTACAGCATAGGAGGAGCCTTGACAGTCATTGGATTGACTATAATATTTGATCTAGTCCATTGGATCAACCTCAGACAGGAGGAGGAACATGCAGGAGAGGAGAAACAATCCCATTTGTCATATCTAAGCACAAAGACAAAGATTTGTTGGATCAAGGTAAGGATTACGATAGGTAAGAACTGAAGTCCTTTGAACTTTGTCGATCCGAAAAAGTTGGATTGTTAATGTAAGTGTAGGATAAATACCTAATCTCTAAAGTCCCGGAGCAGATACTGACCATTGGCGTCAGGGCCACATGTCAACAGATTATGAGTGGTTCGGAAGACCGACACTTCGAGAGAACTTGACCGTTGTTTCTAGATCATGAAAAAACCCCAAAGCACCAAAGTCAAGAGTATATCCTGACCATTGGCATCTAGTGTACATGTCAACAGATCACAGGGGTTCGTCGATTTGACACTCCAGAGGAATTTGGGTGTAAATGTTTTGGGTTAAGAATCCATGAAGGCCCAAAGAATGGAATCCATATTGACCATCCATTGATAAGGACATGTGTATCGTCGATCCCTTCCCTTCTCTAGTTCAATGTTCAGTTGTTTGGGGGATTGGTTGTGGTTAGGAGCAAGGAACCTCGAAGCCATGAGTTCCAAAGTCAATCACAACCATTGGCTATTGGAGTATTAAGGGTCATAGATCGTCGTAGATCTCCAGTTCAACATTCGATGATTTGGGAGGAAGAGTTGATTTATGTGTGAAAACTCTTGAAGACCGGAGTCACATGCGATTTTGGCCAACATTAAGAGGCTAGCACCCGAATTTGATAATAAGAACAAAGGGGTCACATGATAAAGCACCCATGGGTCTCTGTGGGACCTGCACAAGGAATTTAAGGGCCAGTGTGCATTAAGAGAGGATCCAATAGGGAACTGAGAGCTGATTCAACTGCTACAGGAACAATCCTAGACCGTAAGGTTGCACGATCTTAAGACGTGATGCGGTTTGCATCAATGTCGGAAATGGGTCCACTTCATTTATTTCTTGGTATTGAGGTTATTCATAATGTTTCTATCATCACACTTTCTCATTCTAATTATGCCAAGGATATTTTAGATAGATTCCACATGACAAACTATAAGTTTTCACCTACACCCTTCTTATATGGGATCAGTCTTGAGGATGTCAGGGATACACCATTATTGGAAAACACTTTTTATCAATAGTTGGTGGGAATTCTTATGTATCTCACCCACACCCATCAATATATCTCATATGAGACAGGAGCAATTTATAGATACATTTAGGAGCCCCATTATCTGCACTAGAAGGATTCCAAGTGCATCCTCAAATATGTTTAGGAAACCATGAGTTATGTGATTCACTGTGTAGTTGGTATTGGATTGGATCCCATAGGCTTCACAGATTCATATTGGGATGGAAATGGAACATATAAAAAGTCCACTTCCACGTGAACTGTCAGTTTGGGGCCAGACCCTAATTGTTGGTGAAGTAAGAAGCAATCAATTATCTTTTTTATCTTCCGTAGAGGTCTAGTAAAAAGGAGTAGTTAGTTGTGTCATTCAAGAACTTTGGCTTCAACACTTACTTACAGATATTGGTATCCATTTTCACTATCCGACTTTCATAAGGTGTGACAATTAGAGTACACTAAGATTTTGCAGAGATCTAGTACAGTGGTAGCGAACCAAGAACATTGATGTCCACATGCATTTCATCCGAGATATAGTACATGATAGGATCATTGATTTGTAGTTCTATCCTTTCTCTAAACAAACTATTGACATGTTCACCAAGAACTTAACTATGCTAAAGCTTTAAACATTTCAGGATCATCTTGGAGTGAAGAACATAGTTTCCTATCAAATGCCTTTTGAGGGGTGGTTTTGTTCCCACGTGGATTTCCCTCTTTGCTCATTTTCATTCAGTTCTCATTACTTGCATTGTAAATGAGTATATAATGTGTTCTAGTTGATGAGAATCATTTTTTATTACTCCACAGTGATGTTCAGGGGAGTGTTGGAGATAATTTTATTTTTGACTCACTAGTTTAGTGGGAGCTTACTAGCTAGTTCTATTTTTAGACTTTATGTTTTAGACCATCACTATTATGCATGAATTTCTAATAAAATATCACTTCTTGTTCACTTTTTTTAATTATGGAATGTTATTTCCTATATGAGTGTATATCAATCATTCATTGTATCATTAATTGATTATCTCAATGGATTAGTGTGAATAGATTTTATCATTATTCCATATTGAATCTCTCGTCCTTTTCTTGATAATATTTGATTGTAATTTCTTCATGCTTCCATGAAAAATTTCGAGTCTCCAGGAACCCTCTAGGCCTCACACTGAGGGAAACCTATTCCCAACAATTCTCCCTCCAGGGCTTCAAGCTTCCCCAAAGAAACCCAAGGAGAATTTTACACCCAATATTGGCTCTCTTCTATTCTTGAGTTATAAGACCCAAAGTTTGTTTTATCTACAACAATAAAAAACCCACCAAACACCATCCCTTTTGACATCACCTGCTTGCACAGATGAAGTCTCACCCAAGGTATCTATGGGGACTATGAGAACGAGGCTTCTGCAGTAGTAAGGGAATGGGAGGAAACCATTTGTTTCATTCTTCCTTATTATTTTGTGCACATAACTATGTTATGTTTAGTTATTAACTTAGTCATTATTCATATCCCTATACTTATCATATTCCATATTAATGTATAGATTTGTTACTGTTACAACCATGAATCATTGCACCATACTTAACTATCATACAAAGCTATTCTACGATGCATGCAAATATTATTTATAATAAAACACAGAAAAATAGACAACACAAAACTCCATAATATCTCTTTTATCATTCATTATTCATTCTTCTCGACCATCGACTAATACATTCAATAACTCTAGAACTTACTATCCATAAAACATTAACAGACTATAACACAACCAAATCTATCATAACCGAACTTCATCATAATTATACCTAATTGAAACCGTAATCTCCCAAACTTTTACATATTTATACAACATGGTAGCGATAAAACCCTAATCTATTCATCCACAAAATATCTTATCACAATGCATCACCAACTCTGTTAACTAGTTGTTCGATTCCTTTCTTCTTCTTTTCATCCTTTGTGGTTTTTTTTTGTTCTTCTATTTTTGGAATGTTGGGCAATCATTCTTCTGTTATGATTTATTTCCTTTCTTTATTATTCTAGATTTATTATTCAAGTTGTGCTCTATCTTCCTTTTGTTCACTTTCCTCCTTCTATGCACTTTCCTGCTGGATGTGCCTCAAGTGTGTGCTCTCTAGCTTTCCTTCTTCCTCCACACACTTTTCTTGTACTTAGGATTTTTCCTCAAAACTTTATCAGAACTGCAAAAACTATTTTCAAGACTTCCTATCCAATAGGATCCCAAAACTCACTTGTGGCTCATGAAAAGCAACTCATGCCTATTTCCTTCTCTTCCATGTCGAAATCAAGTTTTGAGAGGAAGCATTTCCGCCCTATACATCTTTCGTGATTGTGTCCTATGTGGCTGTTATCTCCTCGGTTGCTTGCGTAGTCAAGTTTGTAAGTTTATCCTATACTTCAATCACTTCTTTACTGACCCTAACCTGGACCATGGCCAAATCTCAAACTACCTGCATTGTCTCTTCTTGCAGTGGTTCCAGTCTCTATTAAAGGATCTTTTGTTGATCCCTCATTCTCTCCATTTCTACCTCTTTTTATCATTGAGCCATAATGGCTGACATGTGTGTTGTTGGTGGTAGCGTAGCTACCCCTTCTACTTCTCACTACACCTTTTCTTTCACTTATCTTGACTTGTATGGCCTTCATCTCTGGGTCTTCTAATTACTCTGTCCACACCTACATATTTTCCATACAAAGTTTTGCGCATTCATCCTCAATATTCTTGATGTTTGCAATTATTGTGCTTGTAATTCTCTTTGTTCCTTTGTGCACCCCTGGTGGAAATCCTATAATGATCATTATATATAAGTCTTCTATCTATTATCATAATCCATTAATGACTTCACTGATGATTTGCACTTGTTCTTCCATAGTCACTTCGACTACTATGGGAGCTTCTGGAATTTCCTTGTATAAATTTTGGACTACTACTTCGGTCTTCTGCACCATGCCCCTAGCTTCACCCCTTTCCTTGAATGCTTTTCTGGACTTATCCTCTTGTTCCTTATGCTTCTTTGGAATAATCCTTAGAGTTTCTTCCTTCTCCCTCTTTAAGTCCTCTTCTCACCTAATAGCGGCCTAAGTCCAAACAATGACATCGGGGGTTGTGTTTCCCATGGTGAAAGAATCACTTTTATTGACAGAAATAATTGTTTTAAGCATCCTCTTCCTGTAATCGTATTTTTGTCGATAATCCATTGAGGTTTCTTAAGCTCGATACAATCCTCTTGTTCACCTACGCCCCTTGGTAAATCCTTTCGGTTCAATTTGGGCACCATATACGAAGTCGATTTCTAGTAAAATTTTATTTCAGTGGGATCCTGATACGTTTCCTTCTCATGTATTGTCATGAATCATTCATAACCCTCTAACATGTTACTAAATCCGTTCAAATTTGCATGGAAATTTATGTTGAAGGTGATGTGAGCCCCTACATCAGGTACGCTCTCGGTGCATTAGTGGTTTTCCCTAGCTAGCTCTGGAAATGGTTGTTCATCGGTAATTTCATGATCCAAAAAATTGAGGCTGACAGTACTACCAAGAATATATCCTTGCCTTCTCATCCCAGGAGGAACTAGTGGTACTTCTAGCGTATCTTTCCCCATTTGTCTTACGTGACATGTTCCTTAACTGGAACTCTGTGTTCTCTGGTAGTTGTAGCTTGACTTTGTTCTCTAATTTTCTTTGTTTTTGTTTTATTTTCTCTCACTGGTATGAAATAATGATTCACACTTAATTATCTTCTTATTTTTTTGTTCTTTTGCACTGACTGTGCATGTCCCATCCTGCCTTAACTAAATTTTCCAATCCACCACCATGGTCAATGATTTGTTCCATAATTGCATCTTGATTTCAAAATATGTCATGTTGTTTATCCCTCATACTTCCAATCTATCATGATTTCCGTCAGCTTTCCCCATTTAATACTTATGCAATACTTTTATGACCTAACACTCCCACTATGTAACCGTGATTTTAATGCTTTAATTATTTTAATGGTCTTGTCATTTCCAAATTGCATGCTGGTTTATTTTTGTTTTATCTGTACGATTCATAGTCTTCTTTTACTGTGTCTTGTCTCATATGTTGGCGTAGTTCTATGATGATGTGTGATGACCATTCATTCAATGCAAGTTCTTATGCCTTGGTACTTGAACTCTCTTTTTCTTTCCCTTATATCTAATTTTTATTTGTTTTTCCTTCTTTTTCTAGCCTCCTATAATACAACTACTATTATACATTTGTTTCAACATAGCCCAAATTATTGTGCATCCTGTTGGTAAACTCTATAGATTTTCAACTGAATTCCATTCACCATTCCTTCCAATATTTCTCAATTCAAGGTTTCCAACCGCAAAACACTTGTCTTCATTAGTTGTTGAATCACATAAGGTCTTAACCAATGAATTATAAACTTCCCTGGATGCTACATATACTTTTTTTCATAGAGTAGTACCATATCTTCGACTTGAAACTTCTTATGTTTAATGTGTCAATCATGCAAGGCCTTCTCTCTATATTTTTGACCCTACTGATGGAATCTTGTGACAAACCAATCCTCCCCAATATGTACTAACTATGCCAACGTCTCCTCTATTGTTTGATTGTATGATAGATTTGTGGTTGATTCAATGCATAGGATAGATATAATAAAATACTTTGGCATTACTGCTTCTTTTCCATAGACCAAACTGAAGGGTGTATGTCCTCTCAACTTTTTACTTGTAGTCCTATAAGCCCATAATACTGCAGGAACTCTTAATTCCCAATCTTCTCTCCCTACATTGAGAATATCTGTCAAGTAATTCTCCAATATCTTATTAAAATCTTCCATGGTTCCATTGGCCTAAGGATGATATGGGGTACTCTTTTTGTCATGAATCTAGAACTCCTTAGTCAATGCTACAATTTATTTTTTTAGAAAGTGTGTACCTTTATCACTTAGTAATATGCATGGACATCCAAACCTTATGACTACATTTTCAAACAAAAACCACGTGGCACTTTCCACAATACAGTATGTAACTGGGGTTGCTTCTGCCCACCTTGTAAAATACTTTGTTGTAGTAATGATGTAACTTTCCCCTAATCTTGTTGCTTGTGGGTTGATTGGACCGACAAAGTCTTTGTCCCATTTCTCAAATTCTTGGAATGTAACTTGTGGATTCAAAGGAATTTCATCCCTCCTATATGGATTTACCACTATTTGGCATACATCGCATGACTAACAATATTCCTTCACATCCTTATGAAGTGTAGGCCACCAAATCCATACGCATAACATATTTTGTGTAGTTTCTCTCCCTGCGTAATTTCCTGCAACAATTCCTTCATGTTCTTCTTCAAGTATTATCGGCCTTTCATTCTCTAGCACACAACATCTCATTATTCCATGTGGGCCCATATTGTATAAATTCCTCGCAATCAACTGATAGTCTGCTGCTATCACTACCAATTGTTTCTTATGTGCTACAATCATCTCATATGGATCCATGCATATGTTTAGAAACTGCATTATGTCTGAGAAATGATCATCCACCATCCTTACTACAAATAACTGCACATCTAGGAAGCTATCATCTAAATTTTCTGCATATTCCCCTGACAATATACGGGATAGATGATCTGGTTCTACATTCAACTTCCCTAGTTTCACTATGAATTCAAATTCATATTCCTGAAATAATAAGAGCCACATACATATTCTCCCTCCCCAACACTCGCTTGTTGACTAAGTAACACATATTTCATTAAATTTGGAAATATTCAGTGGATCTAGAATTTTAGAACTTTATCTAGATTGAGTTTTTTCAAAAAAGGAATTAGAAAATCATTTAATCCATTACTTTGAATGTGTATATTCACCATTTTTTTGTTATAAAGGTATCATTAAAAACTCTCATGTATCATTATAATGTATTCCCATTATTATTATTTATATTTTTCTATTGGAAGTTAAATGGATCTAGATCACAATAGTGGATCTTGATTTAGCTACATCTTAACTTGTGTGTTAAGTAAAAGAATGGATCTAAATAAAAAACAATAGATCTAGAATTTCGAACTAAATTACCAAGATTGTTTTTTTTCAAATTGTGGAATTAAAAAACTGTTTGGTTCACTACTTTTTGTATATATTCACCATTGTTTTGATAAATTTATCATGATAAACTATATAAAATCAAATTTACATAAACTTGCAGAACCAAATCTAATTCTTAGACTTGGATTCCTTACATTATTTCTATTACTATTATTTATAACTTGTATTAAAAGCTAAGTTGT
>SNQJ01S0058420.1:21717-40019 GCA_010110895.2 Picea sitchensis | reverse complement strand
ACACCAATGCTTTCATACGTGATCTTGTGGTCTCCTAAGAAAGGAATATTGTTGGTAGCAGGAATGTGAGCATCGGTCGTGCAGAAATCCAACTAATCAACAGTGACAATTTTACCCTGATGAGGAAATTGGACACATCGGAAAACTGACGAGGCAATGACAGTCATAGCATAAAACCAACTTCTTCCAAGTAACAAGTTGTAATCGAGGGGAGCATCGACCACCTCAACATCAACAGTAACAGTTTTGCCACCCAATTAGATGGGCAGGGACTGTAAAATCCCATGGGGATGAAAACCTCACCCATCGAAGGCACGTAACATCATTGGGGATTTTTTGAGTGCTGGTGATTTTAAACCTTTCCAACATGATAAAGACATGACACAAGTTGAGGCTCCCTCATCGAGAATAGTTTGGTGGATTTGTTGGTTGTGAACAACAACATCAACTTGGAAAGCAAGTTGGTGGGAGATTCAAGACGCATAATTGTCCAGGTTAAACATGATCTGATTCGATGACTTAGGATCAACAACACCAAGAGCGGCCAAGAGCATTCTACATTGATTGGGGTAGTGTTGTAGAACTTCTAATGTAGACATAGCACATGGTGCTTGAGCCAAATCTTCAACAATGTTGTAGTTATGGGTGGCACGTGAACTAGGATTAAAAGTAGCTTTGTGGATAGTGCTCTTAGGAGGGCGTAAGATAGAGTCAAACGTGGGTTTCTCAATCTAAAGTGGTCCAGATGGAGGATTAACAGATGGAAGACTAACGGAGGATGATGATTGATCTGGTAAAGTACCGGTACCATTAGTGTCTTTTCCTTTGTCAGGGTTACCTGGTGTGTCATATGTCTTAGAGCGAGTGGTCAAATTGATCCCATTAAACATATAAATATGTGCACTCAACAAGGCCTCATCATTAGAATCGCAAGAACTGCCCCCAGGAGAGGGGGTTTGAGAAACCATGGATTCCTGTTGTGGAAAAGGTTGAGTAAGGACAACAGGCTATGACTTCACTTAGAAAATTTTGGCCACTTCATTGTGAAGTGGACAATCCTGAGTGTAGTGATCATCACCAAAAATTATACACAGGAATTTCATTTTTCGTTGTGGTTTCTTTTCTGTAGCAGGTGTTTGATTTTTGGGTTGTTCATTATTATTTTTTTATTTATTCCTTGTCTTCTTCTTACCTCCGGATTGTTGCAAAGGGGCATATTGAATTTCATTCACCTCAGAGATCTAAGTTTGGGGGGATGTAGAGGAGGGTGTAGTCGATTTGAAAAAAAAATGAGTTTTGACGGAACCGATAACACCATCCGCATGAGATGAGGATGATGGCTTAAAAGGATCGGTATTAGCTCGAGAAGCATTCAGAAGTAAATCGTACAAAGTACTAGATTGGGAATAAACCAAATCTAATTACTGATCCCGAGTGATGGCTTGTTCCTCGATGACCGCACTACCCATAGCGACATCGCGAGCAATTGGGGGTAACAGTGATTTAGTAAAACATTCCGCCAATAGTATGTCGGAAATGACTGCCTTGATCATCCTTCGTCGTCACCTCCATTCATGAATATGGTCATAGATATTCACAAAGTTAGTTTGAGAAAGGGAGGTCAAGAGTTGAATACCCATCTCGTAGCGAATAGGAAGTTGAAAGTGCGTGAGGAAAGACATGGAAAGGGAATTGAAATCATGAAAAGAAGCACGTGGTAGTTCAATATACCACTTTTCTGCTGAACCGGTAAGTGTTCGCTGGAAAAGATGCAAACATATAGAATCATCCATGAGGGAGTTTGATGAACACCACAAATGGAAAGTCATCACATGGTTGTTCGTATCTTCGCCAGGGTTTCCGTCAAATTTTGGAATATCAGAAGGAAGTTTAGCTGGAATGACTAGCCAAACCGGTGAATGATAAATAGAATCATTAGTTAATCGAGACAAGTCTGGGAGATCCAGATTCGCAAGGAAAGGTAGTTGTCGGTTAATTTTTGAATGATACTGGTGCGGCATAGGAACACCGATAGGACCATAGACTGGGTTAGGTGGATAGTTGTAACTAGTAGGTCCTCCTACATATAGTTGTTGTTGGACATGATAAGAAGGATTCGATGGTGCATGAGAAACATTGGCATAACTCGTTGGGTTCTGAACATTATAGGTCGGGTGATTTATTTGCCCATGAGGAGGATAAACATTTTTCCCTTGAGAATGGTAAGGAGTAGATCCAGGAGGTGGATACACATGAGGCCCAGGAGGAGGATAAGACTGTGGTCCCAGAGAACTACAGGTGGTGTTTGGGATGCCGCCCAGATAAGATTGTCTGTAAGATGTTTCGGGAGGGACATGATTGGATAATCCTCCTAGTGGGTTATTATACAAGTGCCCCCCAACATGGGGTTGAGTAAAAGTGCCTCCTGAAGATACTCCCCGAGATTGTGAAGGGTTTCTAGAAAATGAGGGTTGCCCCCCTGCCAGCGGTGGATTTATGACTGGGGTGTGAGTGGAAAATGGAGGTTGCCCTCCACGAGGAGTATGAAAAGGGGACTATCCCCTGGGAGGGGTAGGCCCACAATGGAGAGGTAGTCCTCCAGAAGGAAATGGTTGGTTGGATGGTGGTTTGCCTCTATCTAGTTGTGTTTGGCTAGCAGGGGTCTGCATTCTCGGGTGAGAAGATGTCCCAGCAGGATCGTGTGGAACATACTTAGCTGTAGAGTAAAATATTGTAGAAACAGGGGTAGAGATTGAAGTTCTTTGGGGATGAGTAGAGGTGATGAGTCCAGCATTAGGATGGACCTGTGCTGGTGTAGCAGTAGGGTGAATAACCTGATCGACTGGGTGATTCATGGTTTGACCGGATGGTCATGTTTCACTAGAAGGGTCATGAGGATGAAAGGGTTGTCAAATAGATTCGAAATGTTCATAGAGATCGCGTCCCGATGAAGTCCTCCATAGAGAACTAGCAGGTGTAGGATTGGTTTCTACTGCGGTTCTAGGACGAACAGGAGTCCTATACTCATCACCAAAGATTGGTTTAGTGGATCCCATATATGTTTCGGTAAAGATCCTCTCTGGTAATCATGGAACTTCTTCGTCTATGATGTTCCCAAGGGAATCTAAAAGAACCAAAAGTGGTTCGAGAGGAGTTACCAACATAGGTGTAGTGGGATTTTCAATCGTGACCAAAGAGCCTTCTAAGTTATCTAATGGATGAGCAATAGCACTTCCAGCGTCAGATTGATTTTCTACCTCTCTATAGTAGTTGTCTTCTGGGGGGTTAGGAGGTAAGGGTTGATAGAGTTCCGAAGGCAGACGTTGCATCCTACGTGATCAATGAATACCTTTATCATCTATGGGCTCAATTGTGGAGAATAACAGAACACACTGAAAACCTAGGGCCAACTAACAAAAAGAAACAGCATGTGCTAATAAAATCTAGGAATCAACCAAGTAGACAAAATTTCTCTTGATGATCGTACTAGTTGGTGATGAAATCCAACGATGCATGATCAAGTCGAGAAGGGGCTGGGATATGGTGGAACAGTTACAATGGCGACCTGCTTAACAAAATTTCACCTTGGTGCAAGCTTCCACACAGTAATTGTGGATTTACCCTACAAGGAGCTCGAGTGAGTTTGACCAATGTCTGTTCTAGGTATAGTGAGACTTCCCTTCACTGTCACCTTGTGTAAGTACCTAAAGATTATGGCAACTAAAGACACCAATTCGCAGTGAGTCCCTGGGTAGGTACAGTCGACAGTCCAATCCGAAACATATGGGTAGGATAACAAGTCCGAAATCAACTCGAGAGGCTCCCACACATAATCATGGGTATACCTCTAAGCGACCCCCAATATAATATCTGACCACTACAAACAGTTGAACCAAAGAGGGATAATGTCCGTAATTCACCCGAATGCGACCTCGTGCGTAACCCTTGTGTGAGAGGGGGATCCCAGAAAAACAATATGACAATTGGATTTGACTCTCCCTAGCTCAGGACACTAATGTTTGTTTTGAAAAATTTGGAGAGTTGTACTCACAGCCTGATCCAAAGTGCTAACCCTAGTCTACTATTGGTGGAAGATCCTAAAAAACAAAAATGTTCTAGATAATTTTTAATTAGCATTTGTTTTATAGTTGTTCTTTACTCAAAGGGTGTATGAGAGTGAAACTAATGGAATGAGGACTCAATTCCCAAAAAGATGCATGAAATATGATAAGAAATCATTTATTTTCAATGAACGCCTATTTAAGGGAAAGAGAAAGAGTTGTTTTCACTATCAAACACTAATATGAAAAGTCCTCAAACAATTGGTTCTCAATCGAATCTAATGCAATGATAAATTATTTTCAAAAACACCTTCTAATATGCAAATCAAGCACTAAAATATATTTTTGTCGTTTGCATGTGAATGATTATTAATTCAATGAAAAACTTGTACTACCAATTGCCCTTTCAGATCAAGGAGATTCAGACAAGAAAACGCAGATTTCGCACAAACAACACACCCTTTTGCAATCAAACAAGAGAAAGAAAATCAAAAAACGCAAAAGGAAGGAGAAATAAATTGGACAAGATGACCTCAAAGAACCGAATGAGAAGAGGCACAGACTTCTGGTGTCCTTCACTAGAGTTCCCGCTTAGTCGGATAGGAGAGAAAAAAGGAGCGGATCGATTTCAAGCTCTCAACAAAAAAAACTCAAAAATAAGGAAGAAGGGCATAAAATATGAACAACAAGTTGTTTACTTCTCAAGAGGAAGTGTGTCAAAGGTCAAAGGAAGAAGCATTGAGTCACAAAGAAGCTCAGCAAGTGAAAAAACAGGGTTTGGACCTCCAAAAAATGGAATTTTTGAAAGGATTTTTGCAAAAAGGGGTTGGCCCTCTAGTGTAAGGGACACCAGGGCATTATAAAACTCTTTCCAACACCTTTAGGGAGTGTTGTATCTCTTCTAACATGGGCATAGGGGTTCCAGGCTCAAAAAACGCATAAAAATGTCCAAAACCCCAAAATTTCAGTCAAATTTTGAGAGTCAAGCTGAATGTGATGGGGTAAAGAGTTAATCAACAAGTTAAATCAGATATGAAGGGGTGAACAAGGTAATAAAACAAAAAATGGTAAGACAAGGTCTATTATGAAAAATCAAAACCAAAAGTTTCGATTCGATTCCCCAGTGGAGTCGCCAATTTATGTTGAAGGAAAATCTCCTTGCGGACAGGTAGATCTCCTCAAAGATATAGACTCTTAAATCTAAGACATAAAGTTCTTATCATGGTCACTAACTTCCTTTTAGGTCTACACAAACTAATGCATGAAGAGGAAGGAGGAAAGACGTACCTTTTACCGGTGTTTGTCCCTGCACGCTCCAAGTTGAACTCCAGTCTTGAGCTCTTCGATAAACCTTGTAGACAAACAAAGTATGACCACTTCCTACTCTATCAAGATTAGTCTAAAATAGATCTATCTACTAAAGAGACAAATTCATGTGATTTCAAACACAAATTAGAAAGAAACAGGCCAAGCATATTACATTAATGAGGACAAAACGTTACTTATAGCCATAGATGGAATGTAGCAGTTTCGTCAAGTTCTCCTTGCCTAACGCTTTCTCAAAATCTCCACGATCAGAATGATGATAGATTCACTTATTAGCCTCTACTTCACTGTGTATCACTTATGAGATCATAAGTTCGGTATCATTCTTCATTCAGCTCCCCTTTCACCACGAGAAAGCTTGCTTATATAGCCTTGGAGAGGCTCAACAACTTGAGATATCTTTGGGGTGAGTTGAGGATTTTCCTCCTTCATTTAGGGATCTTCCCTAAGATCATGGATTGATTGAGGATTCAAATCCAACTGCCTTCTAAGAATGAAAATATCCTTTCCCCATTCTTCTCAAAAAATCAACTGCTGCCCAGAATAGGTAGCGCTCCCTCAAAAGGGCACTCAGAGCATTATAACGTTCCCTAGTAATGTATAGGGGAGCTCCAACACTCCTGAGGGTAGGAGCGCTCCTGCAAAAGGGAAAAGGAGTGTTATAATGCTCCCTGATAGTTTATAGGGGGGAACCAGCACTCCTGAGAGAGGTATAGTGGAGCGTTCCCCTCCAAAAACTCAGTTTTTTGGGTGCTTTCAAATGGCAAGAGGTTCATAAGCCTATTGACTCATTTTTCTTCTTCCAAATCAAATGTTTGAGGTGTTTCAAGTGTCCTTCTCATGTCATTATAGGAACAACATAGGCATCATGGCAGTATGCTTTCTTTGACACTTGCGACACTTCTAAGCAAAATGCGACACTTGCGGCACTTATAATGATGACACTTGTGACACTATTGAAGTGAGTAATTTCGATGTGTAACACACACAATTGAATTGTAATTTGTAATTAAGTTTAAATGATGTAAAGTGTCTTTTATATTTTAGCAAAAACACAACCTTCAAAAAAGTAATATAGTGATTTTGTACACAATGAAAAACCTTTCCCCACCATCCACCAAAGGCACTCTACATATAAATTACACACAATTAGAGATCCAAGTATATCAAAGAATGAAAATATCAACTCACATCAAACCACCAGGTTCCTATTTAACTATGGAGATGGCACTTGTTTTATTGTTGTATGTGTATGAATTGTGCTCATACAAAAATTTACAAAGAAGAAAGGAGAGGATTGATTTGAATTGTAACTATATGAACTTGGGATATCATCCATTGGTCATATCATCGCACATATACCATGCCCAATCTTATGATGTGCCCTCAAGCCAAAAAAAAAATTATTTGTGTGCTTCTCAATTTCCTAGCTTCAAAGAGGTATGCCATATGATAGAGCTCAGGTCCAACCCTTAGGGTGTTGCTTAAGGCATGCTGATCTCCCACCAAGTAGAAAAAGTTCTCTTAACATGATGCACCATCATGTAGAGGTTCTCTAGAAATGACATTCTCATTAGCCATGTGAATTTTTCCCACAATTTCTTTTGAGAACCCCACTTTTCTATGTTGACATCAACCTAAGGCTCTCAATCTCACAAAACACTCTCTCTAGATATTCCAATCCTACCTAGGCTCCAATACCATATGAAATTTTACACCTACAGAGAGACATGTAAACCTGGCGTGCACACATAGATAAAATCCATATCTAATGTGTAAATCCAAACCTAAGAAAACCACACAAAGATATATTTAATACCCTTGACCAAGTCAGCCAACCAAGACCATGCCCAATTCAACCCACACCATCCATTTGAGACACATTATAGTGTAGACAATAAGCCTCTTAAACACATTGACATCACATGAAAATGATGGGCTAAAAACATGTGCCACAATAAACTACAAACACTCAATGATTAACCTAGCATGGCTTTGAAAGGGAAAGGAGGAGTGGTATTGCTAATGAAACCGATGTGGAAACCAAGTCCTCTTACTACTAGTAGGGATGAAGTTCAATATTTAGGAAGAGGATAAAGCAATGTCCATAATAGAACTCTCATTTTGTAATAATTTTCAAATAGTCACAAATGATTATAAGAGCAATGAAAATATGTAGTACTATTTAGTCCAAATAGGTAATGTAACATACAAAAAATTATAACATGAATTATATGGAGGGAAAAGGTATGAGTGATCACATTTTTACTAAATTTATTTTCCCATTTTGTAGTGTTAGGGATGACTATAAAGGTTTGCAATCCCAACATTTCTAATTTTATTGAACTCATTGCCACAATCATTTTATAGTTTGAAAAATAATAACTTATGTTGAAAATAGAAAATTCATATTTTGAGATGGTTTTGATGCATTGTAAGAAGAAATTAGAAGAAATTGAGTACGAACACTAACATTGGGGGATACGTTGCTTTCTATGCCAAAAGAAGGGGAAACAAAATATTTTCCAACAAGCCATGTTGAAAGAGTAACAAATGGTGCAAAGAAACAAAATGGGAAACAATTTATGAAGTAATGAAAAGCCACACTACATTCCAACAACAGGGTGGAAAGCAACCACAAAATATAAGAACAAAGAAAAATATAAGGTTACCCGAATTATTGTCATATGTTAGGGGCTCATACAAAGAGACTATTCAAAGTGGAAGATTGCATTGTTTCATCTTGTCATATGTAGAAATCAACATGATCAAGATTTTGCATTGTTTCATCTTGTCATATGTAGAAATCAACATGATCAAGATTTTAAAGTTGATATGGAGAACTCCAATGACTAAGATTTCTTCACTATATACTTATGAACGACATAGCACATGACAAGGAAATAAAAATTGCTCGAGATTTATTGCCATCTTTACATGAATAGAATTATCTAGTTCAGAGATAAAATCTGCCATAAAGTATATGACTTTTGAGAGTTGCAAGTCCCTATTGCTAATGGAGGAAGGAATATTATGCAAGGAGTGTTGCACGTGCCAAATTTGCCAAGAGATTTGAAATCTATTGCAAAAATAATATATTTTGATTAGAATGTTAAATTCCACTTAAAAAATTGGCATTGTGAATAACCAAGCAAGGAATGTTCATTTACATGCTCCTAAGAATGGAATTTATATGTTTTAAAGTTAAATTTATAAGTTGCATCATCTATTATAGAAAATAGTTTGTGGACTAGTGTCATTAGAGGTTTCTTCATGTGAATTCCAAAACTCTATTAGAAATGAAAAATAAAAGCATGGTAAATTGGATGATGAACCAAAAAAAATGATTCTAATTTGGATTCATGAATATTGTGCAATTGGCAAGCAAATTAGAAGACACAATGTCTACACTAGAATGTGGGGTGCTATATTTAGTGCACAGTTATATTTGTCGTCCGAAAGATGTAGAATATGTATGTGGCATGATTTGTTTTAGAACTTTCCTTGATGGTTTTAGCAGAAAAACTTGTATTTATTAGTCTAAAATGGTTGGTGCATTTAATGTTTTTCCACAATTTCAAGCAATGGCTGAAAAGTAGTTGGAGCCCTCAAGTTATTTTGTAATAAAGCTAGCATAATGAGGATCTCATGAGTCATAACCATGAGGAAAATCTAGTGCGTGCTAGATTTCCATCTTGAACAAGCAGGAGCACATCTTAAACATCATCCCATCGTGGGGGAAATCAAGTGCGTGCTAGCTTTCCCTCTTGCACAAGTAGGAGCACATTTCGAAAAACATCATCCCACCTTGGGGGAAAGATAGTGCATGCTATCTTTCCCTCTTTCACAAGCAGGGGTGCATCTTGAACAACATCATCCTTCCAAGGGGGAAATCTAGCATACCCTAGCTTTCCCTCTTGCACTAGCAGGAGCGCATCATGAACAATATCATCCCACCATGGCAGAAAGTTAGTGCATTCTAGCTTTCCCTCTTGCGCAAGTAGGAGCGCATCTGGAACAACATCATCCCACCATTAGGTGTGTTATATATCCCACTTGCACAAGCAAGAGTCCATCTCGAATAACATCATCCCACCAGTGGGGAAAGCTAGCTCGTGCTAGATTTCTCTCTTGCACAAGCATGAGCTCATCTCGAACAACATCATCCCACCGTGGGGGAAGCTAGTGCGTGCTAGCTTTCCCTCTTGCACAAGCACAAGATCATCTTGGACAACATCATCCCACTCTAGGGGAATTATAGCTTGTGCTAGCTTTCCCTAATGGGAAAACACGAGCTCATCTCAGACAACATGATCCAACCATTGGGGAAAGCTAGCTCATGCTAGCTTTCCTTGTTGCACAAGCACAAGTACATCTTGAACAACATGATTCCACCGTAGGAAAAACATAACGCAAGCTAGCTTTCCCTCTTTCATAATCACAAGAGAAAACACATCTTGAACAACATCACTCCAACCTAGGGGAAAGATAGCGTGTGCTAGTTTTCCCTCTTGTACAAGCACTAGCGCATCTCAAAAATCATCCCACCATGTGGGTAAGCTAGCATGTGCTAGCTTTCTCTCTTGCACAAACACATCTCAAACAACATCATTGCACCATTAAGGAAATCTAGCACATGTTAGCTTTCCCTCTTGCATAAGCACAAGTGCATCTCGAACAACATCATTCCACCATGGTGGAAAGCTAGCGCATGCTAGATTTCTATCTTGCACAAGCACAAGACCATCTCAAACAACATCATTCTATTTTTTTTCATCTCGAACATCATCCTGCCATGGGGGAAAGCTAGTGCATGCTAGTTTTCCCTCTTACACAAGCATATACACATCTCAAACAATATCATTCCATTGTGGGGGAAAGCTACCATGTGCTAGATTTCTCTCTTGCAGAAGCATAAGCACATCTCGAACAACATCATTCCTTCGTGGGGTAAAACCAGTGCATGCTAACTTTTAGTCTTGCAGAAGCACAATAAAATCTTGAATAACATCATTCCATTGTGGGGAAAAGCTAGTGTGTGCTAGCTTTCCCTCTTTCACAAACACAAGCACATCTCGAACAACATCATTCCAACATGGAGGAAATCTTGAACATGTTAAACTTCCCTCTTGCACAAGCACAAGAACATCTCAAACAACATCATTCCACCATTAAGGAAAGCTACCACATGTTAGCTTTCCCTCTTGCATAAGAACAAGTTCCTCTCGAACAACATCATTCCACCATGGTGTAAAGCTAGAGCCTACAAGCTTTCTCTTTTGCACAAACACAATACCATCTCGAACAACATCATTCCAGTGTTGTGCATCTCGAACATCATCCTACCATGGGGAAAAGCTAGCATATCCTAGCTTTCCCTCAAGCATATACACATATTGAACAAGATCATTCCACTGTGGGGGAAGGATAGCGTGTGCAATATTTCTCTCTTGCACAAGCACAAGCTCATCTCGAACAACACCATTCCTCTTTGGGGTAAAACTAGTGCATGCTAAATTTCAGTCTTGCAGAAGCACAAGCACATCTTGAATAATATCATTCCATTGTGGGAAAAATCTAGCCTATGCTAGTTTTCCCCCTTCCACAAACACAAGCACATCTCGAACAACATCATTCTAGCATGGAGGAAAGCTTGCACATGCTAAACTTCCCCCTCGCACAAGCACAAGAACATCTCAAATAACATCATTCCACCGTTAAGGAGAGCTAGCGCGTGTTAGCTTTCCTTATTACACAATCACATGTGCATATCGAACAATAACATTCCACCATGGGGTAAATCTAGTGCGTGCTAGCCTTCCCACTTACACAAGCGCAAGCGCATCTCAAACACCATCATTCCAGTGTTGTGCATCTCGAACATCATCCCACCATGGGGGAAAGCTAGCATGTGCTAGTTGTCCCTCTTACACAAGCATATACACATCTCAAACAAGATCATTCCACTATGGGGGAAATCTAGTGTGTGCTATCTTTCTCTCTTGCACAAGCACAATTGCATCTCGAACAACATCATTCCTCTGTGGGTGAAAACTAGTGCATGCTAACTTTTAGTCTTGCAGAAGCACAAACACATCTTGAATAACATCATTCCATTGTGGGGAAAAGAGAGCGTGTGCTAGGTTTCCCTCTTTCACAAACATAAGAACATCTCGAACAACATCATTCTAGCATGGAGGAAATCTTGCACATGCTAAAATCCCCGCTTGCACAAGCACAAGCACAAGCACATCTCAAACAACATCATTCCACTGTTAAGGAAAGCTAGCGCGTGTTAGCTTTCCCTCTTGCATAAGCACAATTTCATCTTGAAAAACATCATTCTACCATGGGGAAAATCTAGCGCGTGCTAGCTTTTCCTCTTACACAAGCACAAGTGCATCTTGAACAACATCATTCCAGTTTTGGGGAAAGATAGCGCATGCTATCTTTCCCTCTTGCACAAGCACAAGCACATCTTGAACATCATCCTACCATAGTGGAAAGCTAGCATGTCTCTTACACAAGCATATACACATCTCGAACAAGATCATTCCACTTTGGGGGAAAGCTAGCATGTTCTAGCTTTTTCTCTTGCACAAGCACAAGCGCATTTCAAACAACATCATTCCTCTGTGGCGTAAAGCTAGTGCATGCTAACTTTCAGTCTTGCAGAATCACAAGCACATCTTGAATAACATCATTGCATTGTGGGGAAAATCTACCTTGTGTTGGCTTTCCCTCTTTCAAAATCACAAGCACATCTCCAACAACATCATTCTAGCATGGAGGAATGCTTGCAAATGCTAAACTTCCCTCTTGCACAAGAACAATCAAACCTCAAACAACATCAGTCCACCGTTAAGGAAATCTAGCTCATGTTAGTTTTCCCTCTTGCATAAGCACAAGTGCATATCGAACAACATCATTCCACAATGGGGGAAATCTAGCACGTGCTATCTTTCCCTCTTACACAAGCACAAGCGCATTTTGAACAACATCATTCCAGTGTTGGGGAAAGCTAGCGCATGCTAGATTTCCCACTTGCACAAGCATAAGTGCATCATGAACATCATCCTACCATGGGGAAAATCTAGCATGTGCTAGCTTTCCCTCTTACACAAGTATATACACATCTCGAACAAGATCATTCCACTGTGGGGGAAAGCCAACGTGTGCTAGCTTTCTCTATTTCACAAACACAAGCGCATCTCGAACAACATCATTCCTTCATGGGGTTAAACTAGTGCATGCTAACTTTCATTCTTGCAGAGGCACAAGCACATCTTAAATAACATCATTCCATTTTGGAGAAAAGATAGCATGTGTTAGCTTTCCCTCTTTCACAAACACAAGCACATCTCGAGCAACATCATTCTAGCATGGAGTAAAGATTGAACATGCGATACTTCCCTCTTGCACAAGTACAAACAAATCTCAAACAACATCATTCCACTGTTAAGGAAATCTAGCCCATGTTAGCTTTCCCTCTTGCATAAGAAAAAGTGCATCTCGGATAACATCATTCCATTGTGGGGAAAAGATACCATGTGCTAGATTTCCCTTTTTCACAAACAAAAACACATCTCAAACAACATCATTCTAGCATGGAGGAATGCTTGCCAATGCTAAACTTCCCTCTTGCACAGGCACAATCAAATCTCAAACAACATCAGCCCATCGTTAAGGAAATCCAGCGTGTGTTAGTTTTCCCTCTTGCATAAGTACAAGTGCATATCGAACAACATCATTCCACAATGGGGGAAAGTTAGCACGTGCTATATTTCCCTCTTACACAAGCACAAGTGCATTTTGAACAACATCATTCCAGTGTTGGGGAAACCTAGTACATGCTAGCTTTCCCTCTTGCAAAAGCACAAGCGCATCTCGAACATCATCCTACCATGGGGGAAAGCTAGCATGTCTCTTACACAAGCATATACACATCTCGAACAAGATCATTCCACTGTGGGGGGAAGGCTAGCGTGTGCTATCTTTCTCTCTTGCACAAGCACATCTCGAACAACATCATTCCTTTGTCAGGTAAAACTAGTGCACGCTAACTTTCAGTCTTGCAGAAGAACAAGCACATCTTGAATAACATCATTCCATTGTGGGGAAAATCTAGCATGTGCTAGCTTTACCTCTTTCACAAACGCAAGCACATCTCAAACAACATCATTCTAGCATGAAGGAAATCTTGCACATGCTAAACTTCCCTTTTGCACAAGCATAAGCACATCTCAAACAACATCTTTCCACCGTTAAGGAAAGCTAGCGCGTGTTAGATTTCCCTCTTGCATAAGCACAAGTTCATCTCGAACAAAATCATTCTACGATGGGGGAAATCTAGCACGTGCTAGCTTTCGCTCTTACACAAGCACAAGCGCAACTCAAACAACATCATTTCAATTTTGGGGAAAGCTAGCACATGCTAGCTTTTCCTCTTGCACACGCACAAGCGCATCTCGAACATCATCATACCATGGGGGAAAGCTATCATGTGTCTTACACAAGCATATACACATCTCGAACAAAATCATTCCACTGTGGGGAAAAGCTAGTCTGTGCTAGCTTTCTCTCTTGCACAAGCACAAGCGCATCTCGAACAATATCATTCCTCCATAGGGTAAAACTAGTGCATGCTAACTTTTAGTCTTGCAGAAGCACAAGCACATCTTGAATAACATCATTCCATTGTGGGGAAAAACTATCCTGTGCTAGCTTTCCCTCTTTCACAAACACAAGCACATCTCCAACAACATCATTCTAGCATGGAGGAATGCTTGTACATGCTAAACTTCCATGCTACACAAGAACAACCAAATCTCAAACAATATCAGTCCACCGTTAAGGAAAGATACCGCATGTTAGCTTCCCCTCTTTCATAAGCACAAGTGCATATCGAACAACATCATTCCACAATGGGGGAAAGCTAGCATGTGCTATATTTCCCTCTTACACAAGAACAAGTGCATTTTGAACAACATCATTCTAGTGTTGGGGAAAGATAGCGCATGCTAGCTTTCCCTCTTGCATAAGAACAAGCACATCTCGAACATCATCCTACCACGCGGGAAATCCATCACGTGCTAGCTTTCCCTCTTACACAAGTATATACACATCTCGAATAAGATCATTCCACTGTGGGGGAAATCTAGCATGTGCTAGCTTTCTCTATTGCACAAACACAAGCGCATCTCGGACAACATCATTCCTTCATGGGGTAAAACTAGTGCATGCTAACATTCAGTCTTACAAAGGCACAAACACATCTTGAATAACATCATTCCATTGTGGGGAAAAGCTAGCGTGTGTTAGATTTCCCTCTTTAACAAACACAAACACATCTCGAACAACATCATTCTATCATGGAGTAAAGCTTGAACATGCGATACTTCCCTCTTGAACAAGCAGAAACACATCTCAAACAACATCATTCCACCATTAAGGAAAGCTAGCACATGTTATCTTTCCCTCTTGCATAAGCACAAGTGCATGTCAAACAATATTATTCCACCATTAAGGAAAGCATATACACATCTCGAACAAGATAATTCCACTGTGGGGGAAGGCTAGCGTGTGCTATCTTTATCTCTTGCACAAGCACAAACACATCTTGAACAACATCATTCCTCTATGGGGTAAAACTAATGCATGCTAACTTTCAGTCTTGCAGAAGCACAAGCACATCTTGAATAACATCATTCCATTGCGGGGAAAAGCTACCCTGTGCTAGCATTCCCTCTTTCACAAACACAAGAACATCTCTAACAAAATCATTCTAGCATGGAGGAATGCTTGCACATGCTAAACTTCCTTCTTGCACAAGCACAATCAAATCTCAAACAACATCAGTCCACCGTTAAGGAAAGCTAGTGTGTACTAGTTTTCTCTCTTGCATAAGCACAAGTGCATATCAAACAACATTATTGCACAATGGGGGAAAGCTAGCGCGTGTTATCTTTCCCTCTTACACAAGAACAAGCACATTTTGAACAACATCATTCCAGTGTTGGGGAAAGCTAGCGCATGTTAGCCTTTTCTCTTGCACAAGCAAAAGCGCATATCGAACATCATCTTACCATGGGGAAAAGCTAACATGTCTCTTACACAAGCATATACACATCTCGAACAAGATCATTCCACTGTGGGGGAAAGATAGTGTGTGCTAGTTTTCTCTCTTGTACAAGCACAAGCGCATCTCAAACAACATCATTCCTCCGTGGGGTAAAACTAGCACATGCTAACTTTCAATCTTGCAGAAGGAAAAGCAGGTCTTGAATAAAATCATTCCATTGTGGGGAAAACCTAGTGTGTGTTAGCTTTCCCTCTTTCACAAACACAAGAACATCTCAAACAACATCATTCTAGCATGGAGGAAAGCTTGCACATGCTAAACTTCCCTTTTGCACAAGCTAGCGCGTGTTAGCTCTCCCTCTTGCTTAAGTACAAGTTCATCTCGAACAACATCATTCTATCATGGGGGAAATCTAGTGCCTGCTAGCTTTCCCACTTACACAAGAACAAGCGCATCTCGGACATCATCATTCCAGTGTTGGTGAAAGCTAGAGCATGCTAGCTTTTCCTCTTGCACAAGCACAAGCGCATCTTGAACATCATCCTACCATGGGGGAAAAATAGCGTGTGCTAGATTTCCCTCTTACACAAGTATATACACATCTCGAACAAGATCATTCCACTATGGGGGAAAGCTAGTGTGTGCTAGCTTTCTCTCTTGCATAAGTACAAGCGCATCTCGAACAACATCATTCCTCCGTGGGGTAAAACTAGTGCATGCTAACTTTCAGTCTTGAAGAGGTACAAGCACATATTGAATAACATCATTCCATTCTGGGGAAAATCTAGCGTGTGTTAGCTTTCCCTCTTCCACAAACACAAGCACATCTCAAACAACATCATTCTAGCATGGGGGAAAGCTTGGACATGCTAAACTTTCCTTTTGCACAAGCACAAGCACATCTCAAACAACATCATTCCACCGTTAAGGAAAGCTAGCATGTGCTAGCTTTCCCTCTTGCATAAGCACAAGTTCATCTCGAACAACATCATTCTACCATGGGGGAAATCTAGTGCATGCTAGCTTTCCCTCTTACACAAGAACAAGTGCATCTCGAATAGCATCATTTCAGTTTTGGGGAAAGCTAGCGCATGCTAGCTTTCCCTCTTACACAAGCACAAGCGTATCGAACATCATCCTACCATGGGGAAAGCTAGCATGTCTCTTACACAAGAATATACACATCTCGAACAAGATCATTTAACTGTGGGGGAAAGCTAGTGTGTGCTAGCTTTCTCTCTTACACAAGCGCAAGTGCATCTCTAACAACATCATTCCTCCGTGGGGTAAAACTAGTGCATGCTAACTTTTAGTCTTGCAGAAGCACAAGCACATCTTGAATAACATCATTCCATTATGGGGAAAAGATACCCTGTGCTACCATTCCCTCTTTCACAAACACAATCACATCTCCATCAACATCATTCTAGCATGGAGGATTGCTTGCACATGCTAAACTTCTCTTTTGCACAAGAACAATCAAATCTCAAACAACATCAGTCCACCGTTAAGGAAAGCTAACATGTGTTAGTTTTCCCTCTTGCATAAGCACAAGTGCATATCGAACAACATCATTCGAAAATGGGGGAAATCTAGCATGTGCTATCATTCCCTCTTACACAAGCACAAGCGCGTTTTGAACAACATCATTACAGTGTTGGGGAGAGCTAGCGCATGCTAGCTTTCACTCTTGCACAAGCACAAGCGCATCTCGAACATGATCCTACCATGGGGGAAAGCTAGCACCTGCTAGCTTTCCCTCTTACACAACAATATACACATCTCGAACAATATCATTCCACTATGGGGGAAAGCTAGCGTGTGCTAGCTTTTTCTATTGCACAAGCACAAGCGCATCTCGAAAAACATCATTCCTTCGTGGGGTAAAACTAGTGCATGCTAACTTTCATTCTTGCAGAGGCACAAGCACATATTGAATAACATCATTCCATTGTGGGGAAAATCTAGCATGTGTTAGCTTTCCCTCTTTCACAAACACAAGCACATCTCGAGCAACATCATTCTAGCATGGAGTAAAGATTGAACATGCGATACTTCCCTCTTGCACGAGCACAAAAAAATCTGAAACAACATCATAACACTGTTAAGGAAAGCTAGCCCATGTTAGCTTTCCCTCTTGGATAAGAAAAAGTGCATCTCGAATAACATCATTCCATTGTGGGGAAAAGCTACCCTGTGCTAGATTTCCCTTTTTCACAAACACAAACACATCTCCAACAACATCATTCTAGCATGGAGGAATGCTTGCACATGCTAAACTTCCCTCTTGCACAAGCACAATAAAATCTCAAACAACATTAGTCCACCGTTAAGGAATTCTAACGTGTGTTAGTTTTCCCTCTTGCATAAGTACAAGTGCATATCGAACAACATCATTCCACAATGGGGGAAAGTTAGCACGTGCTATCTTTCCCTCTTATACATGCACAAGTGCATTTTGAACAATGTCATTCCCGTGTTGGGGAAAGCTAGTGCATGTTAGCTTTCCCTCTTGCACAAGCACAAGCACATCTCGAAAATCATCCTACCATGGGGGAAAGCTAGGATGTCTCTTACACAATCATATGCACATCTCGAACAAGATCATTCCACTGTGGGGGAAAGCTAGCGTGTGTTAGGTTTCTCTATTGCACAAACACAAGCGCATCTCGAACAACATCACAAACACATCTTGAATAACTTCATTCCATTGTGGGGAAAATCTAGCGTGTGTTAGCTTTCCCTCTTTAACAAACACAAGCACATCTCGAACAACATCATTCTAGCATGGAGTAAAGCTTGAACATGCGATACTTCCCTCTTGCATAAGCACA
>SNQJ01S0058420.1:2726-17904 GCA_010110895.2 Picea sitchensis | reverse complement strand
CATCCTACCATGGGGGAAAGCTAGCGCGTGCTAGCTTTCCCTCTTACACAAGTATATACACATCTCGAACAACATCATTCCACTTTGGGGGAAAGCTAGTGTGTGCTAGCTTTCTCTATTGCATAAGCACAAGCGCATCTCGAACAACATCATTCCTCTGTGCGGTAAAACTAGTGCATGCTAATTTTCAGTCTTGCAGAGGCACAAGCACATCTTGAATAACATCATTCGATTGTGGGGAAAAGCTAGCATGTGTTAGCTTTCCCTCTTTCACAAACACAAGCACATCTCGAACAACATCATTCTAGAATGGAGTAAAGCTTTAACATGCGACACTTCCCTCTTGCACAAGCACAAAAAAATCTCAAACAACATCATTCCACCGTTAAGGAAAGATAGCACGTGTTATCTTTCCCTCTTGCATAAGCACAAGCGCATCTCGAATAACTTCATTCCATTGTGGGGAAAATATACCCGGTGCTAGGTTTCCCTCTTTCACAAAGACAAGCACATCTCCAACAACATCATTCTAGCATGGAGGAATGCTTTCACATGCTAAACTTCCCTCTTGCACAAGCACAATCAAATCTCAAAAAACATCAGTCCATTGTTAAGGAAAGATAGCACGTGTTAGTTTTCCCTCTTTCATAAGAACAATTGCATATCGAACAACATCATTCCACAATGGGGGAAAGCTAGCGTATGCTATCTTTCCCTCTTACACAAGCACAAGCACATTTTGAACAACATCATTCTGGTGTTGGGGAAAGCTAGCACATGCTAGCTTTCCCTCTTGCACAAGCACAAGCGCATCTCGAACATGTTCCTACCATGGGGGAATGCTAGCATGTCCCTTACACGAGCATATACACATCTCGAACAAGATCATTCCACTGTGGGGGAAAGCTAGCGTGTGCTAGGTTTCTCGCCTGCACAAGCACAAGCACATCTCGAACACCATCATTCCTCTGTGGGGTAAAACTAGTGCAAGCTAACTTTCAATCTTGCAGAGGCACAAGAACGTCTTGAATAAAATCATTCCATTCTAGGGAAAATCTAGTGTGTGTTAGCTTTCCCTCTTTCACAAACACAAGAACATCTATAACAACATCAATCTAGCATGGAGGAAAGCTTGCACATGCTAAACTTCCCTTTTGCACAAGCACACCTCAAACAACATCATTCCACCATTAAGGAAAGCTAGCGCGTGTTAGCTTTCCCTCTTGCATAAGCACAAGTTCATCTCGAAAAACATCATTCTACCATGGGGGAAATCTAGTGCATGCTAGCTTTCCCTCTTGCACAAGCACAAGTGCATCTCGAACAACATCATTCCAGTGTTGGTGAAAGATAGCGCATGCTAGCTTTCCCTCTTGCACAAGCACAAGTGCATCTCGAACATCATCCTACGATGGGGAAAATCTAGTGCATGCTATATTTCCCTCTTACGCAAGCATATACACATCTCGAACAATATCATCCCACTATGGGGGAAAGCTAGCGTGTGCTAGCTTTCTCTCCTGCACAAGCACAAGCGCATCTCGAACAACATCATTCCTCTGTGGGGTAAAACTAGTGCATGCTAACTTTCAGTCTTCCAGAAGCACATGCACATCTTGAATAACATCATTCCATTGTGGGCAAAAGCTAGCGTGTGTTAGGTTTCCCTCTTTCAAAAACACAAACACATGTCGAACAACATCATTCTAGCATGGAGTAAAGCTTGAACATGCGATACTTCCCTCTTGCACAAACACGAACACATCTCAAACAACATCATTCCACCGTTAAGGAAAGCTAGCGCGTGTTAGCTTTCCCTCTTGCATAAGAACAAGTGCATCTTGAATAACATCATTCCATTGTGGGGAAAAGATACCCTGTGCTAGCTTTCCCTCTTTGAAAAACACAAAAACATCTCCAACAACATCATTCTAGCATGGAGGAATGCTTGCACATGCTAAACTTCCCTCTTGCACAAGCACAATGAAATATCAAACAACATCATTCCACAATGGGGGAAAGCTAGCGCGTGCTATCTTTCCCTCTTACAAAAGAAAAAGCGCATTTTGAACAACAGCATTCCAGTGTTGGGGAAAGCTAGCACATGTTAGCTTTCCCTCTTACACAAGAACACGTGCATATCGAACATCATCCTACCATGGGGGAAAGCTAGCATGTCTCTTACACAAGCATATACACATCTCGAACAAGATCATTCCACTATGGGGGAAAGCTAGTATGTGCTAGCTTTCTCTCCTGCACAAGCACAAGCGCATATAGAACAACATCATTCCTCCGTGGGGTAAAAATAGTGCATGCTAACTTTCAGTCTTGCAGAAGCACAAGCATGTCTTGAATAACATCATTCCATTGTGGGGAAAAGCTAGCGTGTGTCGTTTTTTCTTCTTTAACAAACACAAGCACATCTCAAACAACATCATTCTAGCATGGAGGAAAGCTTGCACATGCTAAACTTCCCTCTTGCACAAGCACAAGCACATCTCAAACAACATCATTCCACCATTAAAGAAAGCTAGCATGTGTTAGCTTTCCCTCTTGCATAAGCATATGTGCATCTCGAAGAACATCATTCGACCATGGGGGAAAGCTAGCGCGTGTTAGCTTTCCCTCTTACACAAGAATAAGTGCATCTCGAACAACAACTTTCCAGTGTTGGGGAAAGCTATTTTTCCCTCTTGCACAAGGACAAGCGCATTTCAAACAACATCATTCCAGTGTTGGGGAAAGCTAGTGCATGCTATCTTTCCCTCTTGCACAAGCACAAGCGCATCTCGAACATCATCCTACCATGGGGGAAAGCTAGCATGTGCTAGCTTTCCCTCTTACACAAGCATATACACATCTCGAACAAGATCATTCCACTGTGGGGGAAAGCTAGCGCATGCTATCTTTCCCTCTTACAAAAGCGCATCTCTAACAAGAAATTATTTTCCAGATTGTCTAACGCAACATTATCAGGAGGAGAAATATCACCATATTCATTAACATGAGTCAATATTCAACGATTCTAGATTTTACAAATTGAGATTATATTATTGTATTAATGACATCATTTACCAACTCTTACTATGTCATAGAATCTACTACTGCTTAACACATGATAAACAAGTATCACCATCCTCATCTCACCAAGCGTTGGATGTTCACTAGGCTTCCAATCTCTATGCCACGGTTACTAGGCCCAGAGCCTCTGGTGATGATTTCTATGGTGATATTTTTAGAGGTGTTGATGGAGTTTCTAGTAGCTTTTGTGAAGAATCAACAAACAAAAGTTCAATCTCAAGGTCTTCAAGATCGAGATCATCAAAGTCATCATCATCTTCACAGCCAATCTTCGAGAAGCCGAGCCCGCATCGGCCTCTATTGTCTTGGATGTCAGTGGACCAGTCTTTGTCTGCATTCACTTCAAATCTCAGGTTCTTGCTCTCCTATTAGATGCCTGTGTTTTGTTGTAAAATGATTATACCCTTTATTTCTGAACTATGCTTCTAAATTTCTATTAATGATGCAATAATGTACAAAACATATTACAAAAAGAAATGTGTGGGGGTTAGGTTGCCAAGATGAGGCAAAATCAAGGGTACAATGAAATCCCCTTCTGAATTAGATCCTCAACTATCTGCATCATATGAAATCAGCCTACTGCTGTCAAACAGTTCTATGCACAATGTCCAAAGTTTAAGGCCCAGAGCAAGCTGGAACCATAAATAACCATTAACTATGTTCGCCTTATATTAACCATTAATTTATCATGGATTGTTTGTTCATTCATGACTTTGTAAATAAGTATATCTAATCCCTTCTGTCATCCAGATGGTGGAGCCTTAAATCATGTTTTTGGCTGATAAATTGATTGGATTTTTCAGCGACCCACACAAAATTTGATTTAGAAAGATAATTTGGGTGTCTTAAACTACATTATCAAAAGCAATTTGGGCCAAAATCCTTTCCTCTTAATTTTTAAAAATAGTATTTTGATGTTCAAGTTTAAGCCTTTTGGCTTATTCATATTATGATAGTGTAGTGATAGGCCTTGATCAAAGAAGCTTTATGCACTCCCTACTACTGCTTATCAATATGTACTCAACAATTTTAAGGATAGTTTTTAGGTATTTCTGGATATTAATATAATCTCTCTTTCAAACAATTACTTTGATATACAATCAAAGGTTGAATTTGTTTTATAAAAAATTTAGGCATTGTTTTCTTTATCTCAATGAATAAAATAAAATTCTATACTAATTAAACAAGGTGTACCTGTTATTGATTATATTAGGCATAGTTAATATTTGTCTTTTTGGGAGTTCTGACTTGCAATATATTTTGATATGTGGTATTCATCTGAAATGTCCAGTTCATCTTCAACTTCAAAGTAATAGTTGTTAAGGGTGTGCTTCTTATACCTAATAGGATTATTTTTCTTATTTGAAAAAATCCACTATTGAAAAAAAAGGAATGATCTACGCAGTTTCACACATTGGTGATCATATATGTTTGTAATAAAAATGTGCATCAACACAGTTGTTCATGTTGAAAAAAATCTTAGATATGGTTTATTATATAAGTAATTCGGCCTTTTTTTACTAAGATTATGTTCATAAACAACTCTAAGAATCCATCCAATGTGATTATCAGTGTTCATCAGACAATCTTATTTGGACAAAAGTTGTGCTTTTCCCATATTTAGTTTTAGTCTATATGTTATGATAACTTTCCATCTATATATGCGTGAAGCATAGATCAAATAATTTTGTCTTCCATGGAAACATGCAATAAAAAATGTTTTGAATAGCTATAATAATTGTATCATTGTACAGGCCAATTGCTCTCTCTCCAAAGAAGGACGGGTCTCTCATCTTTGGCCTCCCTTATAGACAGGGAGTGGGCTATCCATCTCGAGATTCAAATGATGTTTCTATTATATCCAACACTTGTTGCTCCCCTTCCCAAAATAACTTTACAGAGCCACCCAGTGTAGCTTATTCAACAAAAAATGCTCCACAAAGTTGAACTCAAGTTGGCTTAACCAAACCAATATGGAACTACATATGTGGAATCATTGAGGACTGCAGCAACTAAATTAAGACAAAATAGTCCCCGATAATTGTTCCTTGGAATTAGTATGCATGAATAACTTTAAGAAGTTATGGAAAAGTAATATATCCTTCAACCAAATTCAACCTTCAGATCTGCAACACTAGATAAATGTTTGAAAATGCCAGTGTAATTTTGAAGGGGTAACAATTACTCTTTTAATGACGTAATATTCATCGTGGCATTTTGGTTAAGTACGCATACTTTTAATGACATAATATTCATCATGGAATTTTGGTTAAGTACGCATATCCACAAGTAGTTGGTTTTGAGTTTGTTAGAATTAGGGAAAAAATTGAAAAACAAAATTCCTTTAAATTCTTGTTTACTAAATCAACATATATGAGAAAAGATATAAACAAATCTTAATACAAACAAAATTTCTGAGTGTAAAAAACAAACCTTTATCTTACCTCCTGATTAATGAAAGATGTATTTGTCACATGTGTGGATGTAGACCTCTTGTATATGCTCAGAAAATTAGTTTAGGTTCATGGATCAAACCTTTAGGGTTTGATCTCTATCAATATGGACCGAGGGATAGTTTTCCAAGAAATAGACCACAAAAAGGATGTCTGAGACAACAACAACAAGTACAACAAAACCCCACAATAGAAGACATAAAGACTTGGTAGGGACCTTGTTGGTATATTCACTGCCCTATTATAGTTTTGTTGTAGTACATGTAAATATGTATCACACTATTTATTGCAATTGTAATAAATATGAAGTGCATGTACTAAAATGAGAATCATCACTTTAGTATATCCATGTGTTTGAGGGTGAAAGGTTGTAGAAAGATAAAATTGACATCCTAGTAATTTCCATAGTGTTTTCCAGAAGGTGTAGAGAAAGTCAGAGTCATGATCAAAGATAATGTCAAGAGGTAGCCCAAAACAAGAAAAAACATGAGAGAAGAAGATTATGTTGTTACACCAATGTAAGATATCTCCTTAGATACCTTATAGGGTTTGCTTCTATATCCACAAGACTGTGTGTATTTTTGTTTAATTTTCTAATTCAGGTAATTTGACAAACAGTTCGCATACAGTCTTCTTACAAGAGTATGTAAATTAAGATGAAACTTATAATGTTCACACTGATATATTGGCACAATTCAGAGAGTATTTTCTGCACTGTATTGATTAAACTAGATGGGAAATGATGACAATATCAGTCTCAATACATAGAAGAAAATAAATAGAAGAACTTGAGCTATGCAATCTATGTGTGTTCTTCAAGATCCCAGTTCTCCAAGGAATAATTAGCAATAGTATTTATGGAATATATCAACCTATAGGTGCCCCGAATATTGTAGCAGCACTACCAAAGATGGAGCTGGTGTAAGGAAACCCCATGACCTCCACACAGCAAAAACAAGTCTCAGAATGAAGAACTCTATCTAGAATAGCAACTCACCCAGCCAATGAATGAGAGACCCAGAACAGGGGAGAATAGGATCAGATTTGTCTTTGGTGATTAAAAACCATCCCACAAACTCAGCCTTTATGCAAGAATTCATGCCCAGAAAATTCATCCTACCTTGGCAGCAGTCACCCTACTCATAACATGGCCCTACTCATATATACCATCATCCTTTGATTTTTCCAAACCCTCAAACTAAGCTACAAGAGAAATGAAAAATTCATAGGTGGAAAAAGGTTGAAATGTGGTGTTTGTAGAGGGTAAGTCTATACCTACTGTCATTCTAGATAATATACCTAAAGTGGGACTATCGAAGATCATGAAAAAATGATGCCTGTGATGATATCCTACACACATGCAACATAACTCGTGGCATGAGAATGCTAAAAAAGCTAAATTTGAAAATTACATAGTGTACATGAATCTTTCATCGGATGCAATGAAGGATTAGAAGATGTGCTAGAACGGATCCAATAATGGTGAGAAAATGGAGCCTCATTGATAGAAGGTTTGACATAAGCTAAGTGGGCAAGGTAACTGATGGAGAAGGTGGTGTTACTCGAATAGTGAGCAACATATAGCACTAAGATAAGTGTAGGCCCAAGAAAAGAAGCAAGCAATGTTTGTATTAAATAAGCAATATGGTGATATTGTCGGGTAGAGGGGGTATGGATTATTGTTGGATGGTGGAAAGGGAGTGGAAAAGTGCCCACTATTGGGGGGTTCATACAATCTAGTTGACCTTTGTGGGATGAAGTATGGACTAGCATATAGGACCAAAAATGATATTTGTCTCACAAAGTTGTTTCTAGTCCTCATATGTAAAAAATTGCAAATTTAGAATGCACATAAATTCACTTGGGGGGTGGCTCAACATATTTGCTACCTTGTTATAACACCATTTCTTGTATTTAATGACCAAATTAAATTGTTTTATGTAATGTTCCTAGTTGACTTGGTGTTTTTCCTTTATTTTTTATTGAGAATTCAGAAAAATCAATGGATCGTGGTTAGTGTGTAAAATGGTTTATTTACCCAAGATGTAATGGTGTCATTACTTAAGGGCTTGCACTAGTGCATCAAACTCTTTGTCAAATGTGTTTTAGTTCAATTTGGGTTCAATCAATTTTTTTGAATGGTAAGAGATGTGGTGACATTCCTATCTAATTCTCATGCATATGGCATATTGAGAATCATCCATCTCAATATCAAAAGGTTTCTACAAATATAGAATTTTTAGTACGAGATTTGAGCAAAGCACTACTTTTAATTTTTGAAAAATGTCCTGAACATCTTTTGTCGATTTGAATGTGGCTTGATGAGAGAGTTGGTGCAAAGGGTAAGAAATATGAGAAAAATGTAGAATGAAACACCTATAGTATTTAAGGCCTCCAAGAAAACTCTACAGTGTATTCACTATAGAAGGTGATGGCCATGTAGAAAGTGCTTGAACCTTAGCAGGGTTAGGGATAATACCCTCTTATCCAATTAGAAAATCAAGATATTGCATTAATTGTTGTTTGAATAATGGATTATTGAATTTGACCTATATTTTGTGGACATGTAATAGTTCCAATACAGTGTGCACAAGTTATAGATGGTCCTACCATGTGCCATTGAAAATAAGAATTTCATCTAAATATATAACAAAAATATGGCACAATTGGACTGGAAATTTCATTTATTAGTCTCGTAAAGGTGGTGGGGGGATTGGTGAGATCAATAGGAATCACCAACCATTCATATAGACCAAATCTAGTTTTGAAGAGAGTCTTCCATGTATCCTAGGAAGCCATGAAATTTGATGGTAGCATTTTGTTAGATCTAACTTAATAAAGTACATGGAAGTTGGTTCCTCAAGATAATCTAGCAGATCATTAATTCATGGTAAATGATAATGTTTTTTAACAGTGACTAGATGCCATTCTTCATTTTCTTTCTTAGGGATAATGAAGACTAGGGATCCAAAACCTGCAAGGTGATGAAATAGGTTATATGTGGCCATATTCAAGTAGATATTGGATTTGATGTTATAATTCCTTGACTTCAATTAGAGATAAGTGATAGTTTTGGGAATTTGGAATAGATGCACTATGCAACCTTCCAATATTATTGATCCAAATTATTTTGAGAAATAAATGAAGGTAAAGATCCCTAGCTTGAAGCTAGAGACTTTTGGACTTTTGATGCCAGTATTTCTCTTCTATTCTGCAGGCCGAATGAAGAGATTGGTGCAAATTTTCTTCTATTTCTATAATTTCTCTAGTTATTGTTGTTTCTCCCATATTGGTTTGAAGATTTTTGAAATTTTGTTGGGCTTCCAGACGATATTTCATGGAAGATTTCTTCTCTTTTGCCCATATTTTGAGGGCTTTTTTAACCCTTCAGATATTTTCTTCCTAAATGAAGAATGGGGAGCCAGTGACCAGAGTGTTCCATTGTTCCCAAATTATTTGGCAGAATCCCTCATGCTGAATCCATAGAGGGTTGAAGCAGAAAGGGATTGCACCTGCAATACCATATTTTTTGAATTCAAGCAGGATGGGCTTGTGATTTGACCCACCAAAGGGGATGATTTTGGAGAGGGGTATCAAGCCCAAGAGAAAAATGGAACTTTGAACCGGAAATCTATCTAATCTGACATTGATGTGGCCAGAGCCAATAATCTTGTTGGTCCAAGTAATATTTCCTTTGGAGGGTTTGATGTCCGTTAGATCCCAATCAAGAATTATCTCATCAACCCATTCTCAAATCAGATCTCTAGTCATAGATCCTCCCCTCTTCTCTAATGGATTTAGGACTACATTAAGATCTCCTTCTCTGATAATGTTTTCTAAATGCATTCCGCTGGCAACTTCCCGAAGAAGCTCCCAATAAAGTTTTTTTCTGGGAAGATGTAATGATCTTTGGTATTTTTTTTGGTATTTTCTAACAGTTTATGTTGTGGACGTTTTGTCAAACACTTTGCTCTTTGGTATTCTTGGGTATTTGCTAGTTCAGAAAGTTCATAACAGTTCATTGTTTCTCCTTTAAATTTATTTGATACCCAACATATATGACAATAAATAAGATGACAATACCCAGTTATGCTACGATTTACTTTATAGCACATATATAGGAACTCAAAGACAATCATTGTGCTGGAAAATTACATAAACCATTGCACATTAAACAATTAACAAATAGAACTTTAAATAAGTGATAATGAACCTATGGTTTATTACTGTAGGTGGTCTTTACATATGTTGAGGAAATGGGTTGTAGATAGTTGCCAAAGACTTTACACTTCCAAATATCAACACCCACAACAGGAGTTGCCTATATTGTAAGGAGAATGCACCCAGATTACAAGGAATCGCCTCCCACCAGTCTACAAGTCAACCCACACTCCATATTCACCCTCAACGAGCAGAAATACGATCCAAAACTTGAGAAGTCACTTCTTGCAGAAATATTTTGACCCTCGGCAATAACTTCAGTCACAGAGCAAGAGACACAACCCAACACATATATATTAGGTTCATAATGAAGTAATTCACCCCCTTCTCATCATAACTCAGCCCAGCAAGTGCGACTTAGATAAAGGAGAAATCGACCCCTCAGTCACAGGTAATGCGCCCAGGTTTGGGGAATACTCTGCTATCACTGGTATATATTTTCCAGCTCCTCCACCAGCTAAGAAACAAGTGAGGAAATGGTCCAAGAAGGGATAGTGCTGCTCCAAAAATAGAGACTCAACTCTCACAATGTTATTCTCCCTTTTTACCACATAGAATGCGCCCCAGCTCTTTGAAATTGAGCATACTGAAGTACCCACGTCATTCTCTGAGTAAACTCGTCTTCTTCCAACTGGTCGACCCTCTTGAACACCAAATTCAACCGCTACCTCTAAACTCAGTCAATGAAGATATCTGAAGAAATCTGGATGATCTTAGTTATCAATGAAGCACACTCAAGAAATCTGGAATATCTCCTCTCCAAAACGATTAACTAGTGTGTATGGTGTCACCACCTAAGCCAATATCTGAAAATTCCTCCTAGGGTTTCTGTCCCAACAGTTCCAAAGCCACAATGAGCTCTCTCAATGAGAAATTAGAAAATCCTCCTTTTTCCCTTTTATTTGTTCGTTGACTCTTTTGCAACCCTTTTACCCTTTTAATCAATTTAAGTGATGTTTCATATTCTTCCTAAGTCACTTTTGGCTTCTTTTTTTTTCCTTTTTCCCCTTTTTAATTATCTAATGTCGTTTTGGTTTTGTTTTGGTTTTGCATGCTTTTGTTTTGTTTTTTTTTTGGTTCTGCATGCTTTTGTTTAAATTTAAATTTTATATAATAGATCACAAATCATTCCACTTCCTTATGCAAAGGATGTTGCAGTCATTGCAATTTTTAGTGAAAAATACAAAGATGGGGTTACAACATTACGAGCAAAAATGGCTATAATAAAAGTATCAGTAATTGCATTCTATTGTTAGAACTACTAATGTTAAGGTGGTTGTGGAAAATATGGATGATCTTGATGTTGAGTCTCTCAAAGTAGCTATCGATAATCTATTAACTTTTCTGGATGACCCTGTTGTTGTAGTTCTGATCTCTGGTCCAGTGATGCTAAGGGAAACCTCGTTGTAGTTTCTAATCCTAAAAGTTTTGAAGAGTGAACTACATGATTGAGAATTTGCAAACAATCATTATGTCAAACTTGGCATAAGCAGGTGAAAAGAAACAAACAAAACTAATAAGTGTTTTATAGGAAGCTAGAGCATACTTGAAAGCATTCTCGTCAAGTGGAGATAAGACCAATATATGTTATGAGTTTGGCCTCACTATTGTAATCATACAAAATACCAAAATCAGGTTAGGAGAGGCATTTTAGGTTTGACTACTATTGTCACTTGTGTAGGGGGTAGTTGTATATTTTCACCCTATCAATGGCATCATCAAGAAGGGTGATATAGATCCTCATGGAATCTTGTTTTGAATTGCAAAAAATGGTGGTGACAGTCTGAACGAGAGGATTCAAAGCTTAATTATAAAAACAAAAACAAGGAGAGATTTTCATTGGATATCAAAGACAAAAATTGTGTAAGTAATTAACCTTTCTATCCTGTGAGGGATTGAGAATGTTGTCATTAATTTATCATTACAATTCAAGGCAACATGGTTCCCAGAGAATAGGCTTATTTATTGAAGGAGTGGAGCATCAAGTTTTGTGCAATATGGCCTCATTGAATTAAGCAATATGGACTCTCTATTTTTGGAGGTAGTTTAACCATAGACCTAATTTTATGGATCATCTTTAGCCACCACATTTCCATTCTATTTTTGGAATACAACTATAGAAAAAAAAAACAAGACAAGAATTCAACATTCAAGTAGACTCTCTATTTTTGGAGTTAGTTTAACCACAGACCTAATTTTTTGGATCATCTTTAGCCACCACATTTCCATTCTATTTTTGGAATACAACTACAGGAAAAAAAAAATAAAGAATTCAACATTCAAGGAGAGATAAAAAGGCAGCAAGGAGGCCTTGGTAAGGAATGCAAATTTTTACAGCTAAAGATACAAGCTTCTAAAGAGCCTGGAAGGCCATTTTTTATTCTAGAGGACTAAGAAACCAACCAGAGGATTGACCACATGTTTGCAGTATTCGTCTTTTTCTTACTGTATATATGTTTCTTTGTTTCCTACAAATATTTTCTTCAAGTTTATTTTCATAATGATAGGAATACTTTATTGTATTCACACTCATCAAGAAGCAAGCTGTGGTACAACTTTCTATTTATGATTGTAGACATTTATGAGTTTCCTGAGCAACTGAATGCATTTCAAGATATCTTACTCTCACTCTGTATTATGTAATGGATGGTTATACTAGTTTTGAGAACACTTGAAGAATTATGAACATAAATACATGCAGTCTATGATATTTACTGTCAATTTGTGTTTCAAGATGAATTATTTCCATGTCTTAAAGAACTCTAAGGCTAGCCATATAGCTGGTAATGGATGGGTTGATGATATGGAGTGAGTGGATTTGAGAGATTTAGTGTTATGCATGAGGTATGTAGGTTGCATGGTTTCTAGGGTTAATGCATACATGATAGGTCCGATGGTTGAGATGTTTGGAGGAAGTGTTGAACCTAGAGTCTATTAATAATAGTGCCAATAGAGTAATACAGGCAAGTGCCTAAGGTGAATAGGAAGAAGATGGACAATAAAGTAGTCAAGTGCATATTTATTGGTTATTCATATGTTTTAAGGGCTACAAGCTATGGATTCCATCTGAGCATTGACATAGCTATAATTGGGACATGACCTTCAAGAAGGATAAATCTCGCCAAGATCAACACCAATAATCTATTCTAGAAGAAAAGATACAACATTTATATTAACCCGTGGTCTATTGATTCTTTGTAATTTGGACTTGATTTGCTAATATGTCCTCACATCATGAATTTTTTTGACATCTAGAGGACACCAAACCATCTACTCAAAATATGGAGAAAAAAAAAACCTACTCATTTTGAATTTTCTGATATGTTGCTTGGATGCTTACTGTCAATGTGACATATCCATGGAATCTCAACTAAATACATCATCATGTACCTATTTTTTGGAAGTAATAAGGTTTGTTGTAGAACCGAAGATGACCGTGGGTTGTTTACACACTACCCTATCTATGTCAATACCCTCATCTGATGCCAAAATCTGATCTTTCTTTAAATATGGAATGTCTTCTTCAAAAATTGTTTGTGCACCATACATTTTTCCAGATTCCTTCAACAATGAGCATCCAATTCTCATGATCATCATAGATCCATTTCATGCAAAGTGTCTCAACAAATCATGTAAAAGATGAAACTTCTCCTCTACCAAGATGTTTAGATTATCTCCTTGCATTATTCATGTTATACTAATTATTAAAGGATATCATTCCTTTTTCCTACCTACTCTAGCATATACAATATGAGGGTGCTAGGTGAAATTAGAGAGCTAATGCAACCACCTTAGCGCGTCATCAACACAATGTATTTTTCCTTTGTGCTTGTTGGTTGACATCCAAAACAAGGAAACAATGAGATTCAAGTTCTTGTAGGATGGACTCTCCATCACTATTGGGATGAGAATGGACCTAGGTAACTGCAAATCAAAGGTATCTTTAAGAACATGTAAACACTGACACAATCTGCTACAATATTAGTCTATCCAAGGCTGCACAAGGTAGTAACAATTATAGCCAATCCATGAAATATCTCATTCTTCATCTACAAACAGTAGAAATTTCTCTTCTCTTTGTTTTCATATGAAATAACACAATATTAATCAAGCTATTGTTGTTGAGGATCTACCTTATGGGCTGTATTAGCTAGCTAAAAATATGTCACGGGGAAGGTGAAATGTCTATCCCACAGGCTGCCAATAAATGACATGTATTCAATTCTTAACCTTGCAAGAAATTCTCTCACCCTTCTTGTAATACATAAGATACAGTTAGATAGCTCATCATAAGTAAAGACATTAACAAGGCCCATTTATGAATTCTTAAATGTTCTAGTGAACACAACAGATTGGTCTTCAAATATCATTCTAACACAACACTGCTCCACTCTAGTGAACACCATGGTATTAGCGCCCTCAATCTGCATGAAATTTATATTCGTAGGAAAGTGTGCCCTCTAGAAGAAAGTGCAAGTATGCATGTGTGCATATCTCTCTTATTAGGATATGCACCCCATCTATTCTTGGAACATTCCCATATGCAAAGATCCCTAACTAAACTATGATTGCAACCACTAACTAAAGCAAAACTCAAAAATAGAATTGAATTGCTAACTATGAAACAACATCTAGATTCTAAACTGGACTGAATTGATGATAGCACATGCCTATATGTCCTCTATCTATCTCTCCTCCATAACTGCCCCTACACCCTTACTGTATGAACTATTGAATGAGCATACTTTTGCTGCTGTCATTAAAGTTGTTGTATGAAATCTATGCTGGAGTACATGCCATTGTACCTTCTCTGCATGCACCCAAATATTCTTTGCTCGTTGTTGCCATTAATTTCACTCTGCTGGACACTATACAAGGTACGAAAAATCTAGCATTTCTCTCTCTCAAGTCCTGTCACATGCTTCGATAAGGGTGTTAAATCATTTTTGTTATTATCTTCACCATCACTTTGAACAACATTTCCTTCACCTTCTTTTACTTCTTCCTCCTCTTCATAGTATGGGCCAAACTCACTGTGAAGATTCTCATATTATTCCCCATTTTTTAGTATGAAACTATGAAACTATTGATCAAGTATGGGGAAACCTTTTCCAATTCACAAGCATTTCAAAACATCGAATGTTGTGGCTAAAAATAACTAATTTGTTAAAAAAAAAGAAAAAATTAAGGCCCAATCTACAATAAGATATATGTAATTTGTATCAAGTGGTTGATTACTAGTTCCATGAAAATATAATGTAATATAGGAAAAGGTGGAAAAGGGTTTTAATGAAAAATATTCATGTATCAGAGTGGAAGCTAAGACATATTTCATGGTGGTCTTTCCAGTAGACATCAAATACATTAAAGTTTGTATTATGGATACATATATTTGTTAGAAATGATCTATCAATGTATTT
>SNQJ01S0058419.1:14241-38269 GCA_010110895.2 Picea sitchensis | reverse complement strand
GACATATTTTTGTATTTCAAGCTTTTTGTTAGGTCTGTTAAATATTGTGATATGTACTAGGTCCTTTATGGTGATGTTTCTTTACAGTTGTTGTCAGAGTCTAATTTTGTTCAGTTTGGGCACTATTCAGGGTAGTGGTGGCCCTATAGCAGTCATGCTTAGCCCTTGGTCTCACTGTTTATAGTTAGAATAGCTAGTATGTGTCCTGCCTTAAAGTTTACAGTCTCTTCAGGCCTCTGTCTATTTTCTGCAACTCTGTTTATTTGCTTAGTGGTTGTATGGATTTCATATGGAACTGGGCCTTTGTTACTGGTTGTAGATCTAATTATCTTGTTACTTGAGGTACTACATGGACATGGTCGAATATGGCCTTGTCCATGTACATTGACATGCCTGAATTTGAGACTGTCCCTATACATGGACAGGGCCATATTCTTCCCTATCCATGGGCAGGGACAGGTCTGAATTCGGGCATGTCCCTGTACATGGACTAGGCCGAATAAGGCCCTGTCAACATTCTAAACTCAAATTTTTAACTAAAAATTTAAATTTTCTAAAAATTAAACATTTAAACATATTTGAAATTCGGCCCTGTTTAAAAATTGAAAATTCGGCCCTGTTTACAAATTGAAAATTCGGCCATGTTTAAAAATTTAAAATTCGGCCAGGTTTAAACACATTTGAAACATGTTTAAAAATTCAAAATTTAAACTTATTTAAACATAAGGGATAGAGCCATATTCGACCCTGTCCATGTACAGGGACAGGCCCGAATTCGGGCCTGTCACTGTACATGGACAGGATCGAATAAGGCCCTGTCAAAAATCGAAAATTAACTTCTAAATTATAAAATTATTTTTGACAGAGCCATATAAAATTATTTTTGATAGAGCCATATTCGGCCTTGTCCATGTACAGGTATAGGCCCGATTTAGGGCCTGTCACTGTACATGGACAGGGTTGAATAAGGCCCTGTCAAAAATCGAAAATTAACTTCTAAATTATAAAATTGAAATAGAAATTTAAAATTTAAATTCTAAAATTCCAAAATAACTTCTAACTTCTAAATTCTAAATTCTACATGGACAGGGCCGGATAAGGCCTTGTCAACATTCTAACAAAATTTCTAAACTTGAATTTTTAACTAAAAATTTAAATTTTCTAAAAATTTAAACAACTTTGATATTCGACTTTGTTTAAAAATTTAAAATTTGGCCCTATTTTAAAGTTTAAAATTTAAACACATTTAAACATAATGGACAGGGCCATATTCGGCCCTATCCATGTACAGGTACAGGCCCGAATTCGGGCTTGTACCTTTACATGGACAGGGCCAAATATGGCCCTGTCAACAATCTAAAAAAAAAATTAAATCTAAATTCTAATCTATAATTCTAATCTACAATTCTACTCTAAATCTAAATTAAAAATCTAAATTATAATCTATAATTCTAAAATACACATACCTGAAAGAACGCTCGCTGCTCCAACGTCCACAACACCGCGCAACCACTGCTCCAACGTCCACCGCCCATCCGCCCATCCGCTCTCCGCAAACGCCAACAGCACCACGCCTACAACACCAAACGTCTACAACACATGCCTACAACACACGCCTACAACAAACGCCTACAACACACGCCTACAACACCAAACGCTCTCTGCACAACAAACTATGAACTCGCAAAAACTATTGCAGGGGCGATGCGCGGGTAATATATAAACATTTGTTCGGTCGAACAAATCTTTCGGCCGAAATAATGTTTCGGCCGAATGATATTTCGGCCGAAAAGAGGTTACCGGATGAAAAAATATTCGTCCGGCTAAAATTGTACACAAAAATCAAGGACGTCGTCAAGGTGTCATTCGATTTGACGTTCAAAGGTTCGGCCAAAAAGAAAATTAGTTCGGCTGAAAAAATGATTTTCAGAATTTTGGAGACCCAAATGTCACGAAAGTGTAACCCACCTTCATTATTCCATCCCTTATTTATCTCTTCTCAGCATAAGGAATCTCCCTACTACAAGTGTATAATTTTTTTCTCTACATTGAAACAAAATACACAATAAGTTGGAGAATTTCCATGGAATAGTGGAATTGTCAGACAACACTAATTATAATGGAGGAGTTTTTTTTAGTTGTTAGTTTTTGTCATTCTTCTCTGATACCTAATCTAAAATATGTTCATTGAGTTATTAATTGTTGACAAGATACGGGTCGTGAAACTAAACTCTAGAGTTTGCATGTATAGGTGTTATTTGCTCACAAAATATGAGCCCCAAACCTATCTCTAAGCTCTACCTTGGTAAACTACTAGGGCCTCAATTACCCATGGATCTTGGTTAATAACCATTGAACAACAAAGAATGTTGCACTCAGACCAAGACATTTATCTTGTGGCACACTTGGATGTTGTATGGGTATGATCCATGTATTGAAAGATAGTCATAACTATACTTTAATTGACTTGAAGTACAAAAGACAATTTATACCAATTATACAATCATATGGTCTCTCTTGAAATTTGTACCAAAAATATAGTTTCAAATATTTTGAAAATGTGATTTGAGATTTCTATAAAATGTAAGTTTTCCGCAATGTCTTTAAATGTCTTTAATTTAACACCTAATGTTCACCTACATCAACACACCCTATTACCTAGGAATTATTAAGTCATAGTTGATATTCTAATTTGGATATGTTAATATTCTAATTTAAGTATTTAAATATAATTTAATTTTGACATATCCACTTAGACTTATTGAGTTTAAATTACCAACTAGGAAGACATCAAAATATGTTTTTAATGACAAACAAAAAAAAAGTTCTTATCATCTATAAATAACAACATACACTTTTTAAAAGTGCCAATTATAAACCTCCATATATCTTTGGAGCTTGGAAACTGATTTTCAATTTTAAAAGGCTTAATATGCCCTTATGGACATGGCAAAATTTTGGCAAAAATGTTGAGCAGCTCGCCTTATTTTCACAATGTGCATAACGCATGAAGTGAAATGCTCTTCCCGTCCTAATTGATTATGGTTTCTTTTTCCAAAATGTGTTAGCATAAAAAGTTAAGAGCTTTCTCACTTTATCATATACTCATTATCTTGATGTTCCGAAGTGTTGATGCATTTCTTTAATGCCTCCATTATTGCTTTCGCATAGAACAAACTGCATTCTTTCTTGTCCTCGAATTTCTCTACTCTTTGAAACTCTTATATTGAAAATTTTTGGTATTGTAACTATGCGAGGGAGACACTGACGCTTGGTCAGTAACAACTACTCGGAATCATGAAAAATTGTTTACACATATGCATGTACCATAGTTATCAAATGCGATTGAATCCGCTAAATGAATTTGGAAATTCGTTAATTCGGTCGAATTGTTCCTGAAATTTGATTACTCTGCATAACAAGTATAGGCTTTTGGGTTTAGCACGATGATGGTACAACTAGTCATCTGATTGCTTTAATTGTCCTCTTTCATATAGTGAAGAGAGCCCAGATTTTAGAGGCTTCATACTGGTTTGTTTAAAATTAATCATTGTCATATATTAATAATCTAAAAGCAACTATCTTTTACATTCAATTTCTCACAAATCTCTGTTAAATTTTTTCTATTTTTCCTTTCTTTTAGCTTCTCTTCTATTTGTTCTCAATTTTTTGGTTTAACTAAAGAAATCTTTCATGAAAGTTTTCTCTTTTCTTATTTTAGTTGCTTCTCTTCTTTTGGCTTCCATTTTTATTGGTTCTCTTATAAAAATAAGTTTGACTTTTACAATCTCCACAAAACTTGCAACTAAATCAGACCCTAAGCATCAATACGCAGAGTTGAGTTGCCAAATACATCTATGTGAAAGCAACCAACTACTCGATAAATAACATTACATATCTTCTTTATTATGATTGTGTTGTTGGTTAAAACAAACAACTACTTTTAATTTTAATTTTGTGTTCGTAAGCAAAGTTGCTTATACTTATTTTTTAGAAATGTTTTAAGGTAATAATTGTACATAGTTTAAAGGAAAAATCTAAAGTAATTATGAAATACTTGAAACTTGAAATAATATATTATTTGTGCATGGTCCGAAAGTAAAAAATAAGTGAGAGTGGTTATTTCATACCTTTAAAAGTTGAAGTAGAATTGGCAATATTTAATTGTTGGAAACTATTGACAATGTCACAATGTAAATTATGTCACAATGTAAATTAAAATTTTCAAAGCCTTTATAAAATAATTTGATGAATAATACATGTGGCATAATAATCCTCTACATGTGTTATCCAAGCTATCTAAGGTCACCTAATCAAACATTTCAAACTATCATAACATATCTAGTTATTTGTAGTTTATTTAAAACTTTTAATATTCTAATTTCATATAAAGGAAAATAAAAATATAAAATTCAACCTAAATAAAATGATATAATTATTAAGGTTGTAATTATTAATAACTAAAAAATTATTAATATTACCATGATATATTAAATAAAGTTATTAAATAATATTTTGTAACTATATATCATTTATAATAATTAAGAAAATAATATGAGACTATTTTCTTTTATAATTAACAAGCGATAATGAGTCACAAATCCTATGTAAAATATTTAAAAGATTTATAATTAATTAGATATAATTCTTTCATACATTATCAAAAAGATTTGTATAATTTTAAATTACTAAATTAAATTAGTTTGTTCCATCTAGCTATCATCCATGGCTTGCCACATTAATAAAATTGTCAACCTAACATTTATTATACCTGTCGATAGGCATGGTATATAGTGTTGAGTTAGGTTTGACTTTCTATTAGTTCATGATTAACCATAAAATATACACCCCTTTTTAAAGTTTTAAAAAATAATGATTAATTTTAAATTTTAAATCTCATTTATCTCATATCTTATTGGCCAAAAACTTTGAAGTCTTATTGCTACCTTCACTTCCCCCAATGTTATTGTAATAAATATTTATGTAATTTAGTCATTTCATGCCTACTCGTCTTTCTATCTTCTTAAACAATACTTTCATTATTATATTCAGCAGGTATATGCTACCAAGTAAACCTTGTTAAATATGTTTGAGTTACCAAAACAAAAAGAAAAAATAAATTATTTTTCTTTTTATAATTATTTTCATATAAATTGAATAAAAAAATTAATAATAATAATCTTATAATTTTATTTATTTAATTATTATTACTTTTAACAATACATTCCTTTTATTATTAAAAATAATTAAAAACCATATATATTTTGGGACCATTATTATTTTTATTTCAAATATAAATAACTTAAATTTATTATGATTTTAAGGATGGAAATTTATTTTAAAATGTAAAAACCTTGGCGAATCTTACTAATCCTTCATATGCCAACTATAAATGTTTGGCGATATTTTTGTAAAAAAATTCAAATTTCTAAGGATTTTATATGATTTGTATAAAATTTTGCCTATTTTTAAGTTAAAATTTTTTTATCCTATAGAATTTGGGCAAATTATTTTTAGAATAACGAATCTTTTTTTGAGAAAAACCATGAAAAATTAGCCCATAAAATCATTTATTAATTTAAGAAAATCGTCAATTATGCCCCGCTTAACTGAGAAATCTAACTTTATGCAGCGCACTTAATTCAGTTCACAGAAGGAAAATAAATAGCGCAAAGATTACATACTTCTAAGGCATCCATGTGCAGCTCCACTACAGTTGCATTATTTTTAATTCGGGTTTTGTTCGACGTTGACATTACTTTCAATTATATTGGGATTATTCATGGTGTTGCAGGGCGCAAGCCCATAGTAATCAAAAATAAAATCGATAAAGAATTGTATGTACTGAAAACATAGTTTAAACATAGTTTCTGTTTAAACTTTAAGTAGATTCCCTGCCATTTTAGCAAGGCGGCCTGCGCGGGACTGCCACGCCACTCACAAAAAGTTGGTGGAGACAGGTTGAAGCCCGAGATTCCCTTCACTCTAAGTCATAAAACTTTGGTTTAGATTGAAGAGGAGCAAAGGGAAACAGCAGAAGCATGAATGCAAATTTATTCTTGCGGATTGCACCTGGTAAACGACCAATCATAATCATTAGATCCGAGGAAAATTAACATAGTTTATCTTCCGATTTGATGTTATAAGGTTCATATTGATTTGATGTTGTGAGGTTAATATTGTTGGTGGAAATTTAGAAAATATTATTACAGCCATTGTCATGATGATAGATTGAAGCTGTGCATCGCATTATAAGGCAGTGCAAGCTGGCAAGCAATTTCAGAGTTCACATTTAACTGTGCACCTTCAAAACCCTGGAATTCACATTTAACTGTGCAACTTCAAATCCCTATTTCAGAGTTCACATTTAACTGTGCACCCTCAAAACCCTGGAATTCACATTTAGCTGTGCAACTTCAAAACCCTAGAGATAAGTGAGAAGAATATGTTTAAAAAACCCTAAGTCAAAGAACTTTATGATTATTAATTATTTCAAGCTTCATACAATTCTATTATCATTTTTCATAAACTTTAATTTAAAATAAAATTTGTTAACATAAACATCATTGCTAGTTTCAAGCTTAAGCAGTGTTAAATGATCATTAGCACCGTGACACTCAACCACTCAATCTCAAAAACCGTAGGATAAGTTAGGAAGAATATGTTTATGAAGAAAAATCAAGTAAACAGAACCTTATCATTAGTAATTAATTTGATTTTATAAATTTTATCATTGTATTTTCGTAAATAAGAAAAATAGTATTTCTCAATCTCAAAAACAGTAGGATAAGTCAGAAAGAATATGTTTATGAAGAAAAACCAAGTCAACAGAACCTTATCATATTAATTATTTTGATTTTATAAATTTTATCATTGTATTTTTGTAAATAAGAAAATGGTATTTCTCAATCTCAAAAAACCATTGGATAAGTTAGGAAGAATATATTTATTAAGAAAAACCAAGTCAACAAAACCTTATCATTATTAATTATTTTGATTTTATTAATTTTATCATTTTATTTTAGTAAGTAAGAAAAATGGTAGTTCTCAATCTCAAAAACATTAATTATTTTGATTTTATAAATTTTATCATTTTATTTTCGTAAATACGAAAATGGTATTTCTCAATCTCAAAAACCGTAGGATAAGTTAGGAAGAAGAAGTTTATTAAAAAAAAACAAGTCAACAGAACCTTATCTTTATTAATTATTTTGATTTTATAAATTTTATCATTGTATTTTCGTAAATAAGGAAATGGTATTTTTTTTTAAAATCAAAATTTGTAATCGGGTAGGGAATTATTTTGATTTTATAAATTTTATCATTGTATTTTTGTAAATAAGAAAATGGTATTTTATTTTAAAATCAAAATTTGTAATCGGGTAGGGTATTAAGTGGCAAAAGATTGAAGTAATATGAATTGCATGTAAGGGTTTTTTTGATAGTGAAGAATTTTTACTAGACATGAAAGTGATTGTACATAATAATATGTATTTTTTTTTTAATGGAATTTTTTTTTAATCTGAAATTTAAGAAAGAATGTAAAAAAATCAAAAATTAAAAAGATAGATATTTAATAATGGATTTAGACATGAAAGTGATGGTTAAACCTGTCGTAAGATAGTAATATGTTTATTTATTTTTGGAATATAAAGTTTTTTCTTTTTCTATTAATGGAAATTTATCTTAATCTAAAATTTAATAAAAAATGTAAAAAATCAAAAATTAAAAAGATAAACATTCTATTTTTTTTTGGAATATAAAGTTTTAATAAAAAATGTAAAAAATCAAAAATTAAAAAGATAAACATTCTATTTTTTTTTTGGAATATAAAGTTTTTTCTTTCTCTATTAATGGAAATTTATCTTAATCTAAAATTTAATAAAGAATGTAAAAAATAAAAAATAAAAAAGATAAACATTTAATTTTATTAATAGTAAAAAGATTTAGATATAAACTAGTTTATTTTTTATTTTTTTTATAACTATTTTGTATTTTAGATTTTATATTATGATAAAAAAATCATTTTATTTATAGTAATATTAGACTTTGATCCTGAATTCAATTTTTCTTTGATTTATTCTTCTGAATCTAGTGTATACTCTCCTTCATCTTGTACTTATTTAACTTCTCTTTTTGAAAATGACACACATTCCTGACATTAATTTTTTATTTGTTAAAATGCTCCATAGTGAACCCCAGAAGAAGCCCTGTTAGCTAGTCTTCATTCCATCTGGCTTGAAAAATTATGTCTCTCGCTATCATTTTCGCCATCAAAGGTTTCATGCTTCTTCCATCTCTCGGCTCACTGCTCAACTTTCTAATCTGCGCTTGTGGAACATGGTGATTGATGTAGCCACTTTGTCAAAACCTGTTTCCAAAACCCCCAAGGTTCCCACACATAGAAAGAAGAATCCTCATTCATGTTTTCCTTAGCCAATGGATACACTCTATACTCATTACCAGCAATACCATCCCAACACTATTCAAGCAAGGATGCATAGGAGACAAAGGGCAGAAAATATATTTCAATTGTAGGAAACTATGCAACAAAAGCTTATTCTTATGGCTGAATTAAAATAGGGTATTGCTCAGGACCAAGAGGAAATAAGAACATTACTAGAGGACCGAGAAAAATCTCCTACAGTATCTGACTCAGAAGAAGAATGACTAGAAAGGACAGAGCAACAAAGAGAAGCCATTGCTTTGGCACATGTTCCATATGAAGCTCTTGAGGTTTTCCCTCGAGAACAGATAAGTAATGACTTTGTTGAAAGACATTGTTAATGCATAAGAATGCTTGGATTAAAAGATAGGCTTGTCATTACTATCACTTCAATTTTTTTTTGATACAATCTATATTATCTAGATGCACAAATAGACACAGGATCAATGATCTCATCTGTTAGGTATAATGTTATCCCTCGATATTTCTAGGAACGGCATGAAACCAGATTCAGGGCTATAAATCATGAGCTGATAATATATCAAACATCGATCTGAGAGACTTCCTATCATTCTTAATCGCAGAGCAATTCACTGTACACTACTTACATATTATTTTGGGTTGTGATGTTTTGTTAGGGCATGACTTTGTGAATCATTGGTTACCTTTTATTATAGCTCAAGACACTATTACATTGCATGTAGGGAATGAATCTATTCAGATTCCCATGAAATTTGAATATGTTGAAAGGGTTAAGCCATATCAATAGGATCCATCTCCAGAAATGATCCCTCAATTAGTTGAACAGTTGATGAAGATTAAGAAGATATGTAAGCATGCAAATCTTAATGGCGAGTTTGTTTTATAAGAAGTTATTGAAAAAATAACGATGCAATGTACTGTAGAGCTTCCAAATGCTTTCTGGAGTAGAGAACAATACTTTGTGGATGCAATGAACAATACTGAGAAAATGACAAGGCATCCTATTGGGCTACTGTCCATTGGAAGAGGAAAGTTTCCGGAAGAGACCTCATCCAAGCCATGTAAGTGGGTGATGTGGTCAAGGGATGTCCAAGCAGGTGGGTGTAGTGAGGGTAGAGGATGCAAAGCTTTACCTGTGGGTTCCTTTGTAGAAGACGAGTTGCACCTATCCTAGATGCAAATTTTTCCAAGCCCATTCATGCCTTTTATTCTTTACATGATTTGTTTTTCTTCAAGAGATAATCATGGGACACTTCCCTGGCGTGGTGACCAGTGGTGACAGCATTACCCATAAGTACTTTCACAGAAATGAGAAGGTTGGCTCGTGATGAGACCCCCTTTCCCTTGGCCATGCAACCAAGAGTCACTACCCTTTCCTATGATGATTTTGTTAGTGGAACGCCTTCCTTTCATGATATATGTGGATACAGTCAATTTGTAACCAAATCCTCCAAACAACAGAAGTATGAAGGGCATTCCCCTAAATGACAATTGAAAAATGTCTTTTAAAACTACTGAAAAAGACTGGGCACAAATCTAGACTGAACTTGGCATGGTTGTTTTGCCCTTGGGATCAATTTCTTCTACATGAAATTTATTACTTGCAGATGTAAGGATACCATTCTGAAATCATGATGTGCAGGCAACCCAAGCTCATATGTTCTGGGCGAATTAAATAAGATCTAGCAGTAGTACCAGCGTAAGAAAGAAAGACCATCTTGCTTTATGAATTCTTCCTCGGAGACATACCTTGTTGTCATGAATTGAGTTATGGTTAAGAATATTGTATCTTCAGTGATTTACAGAGCTTCATTAATGTGTTTTACTACTATTTCTACTACTAGATTTGCAAAGGGATGATCCAAAACTGTTGCAAATGATCTAACTAGTAGATATCATGAAGAATTGTCAACTCAAAATGGCTGACGTATGGACTAGGAGATGCATCACAAATCTGATTTATGAATGCTCATTGTTTACCTTGTTTTTGCAGCTGATTGGAATGCTTCCTTAAAGAGTTCATGCTAGTAAACTTCCTTGTAGACCCATAAAACAAATCACAGATCCGATTTATGATTGTTGGTTGTTTACCTTGTTGTTGTAGTTGATTGGAATGCTGCCTTAAAAAGTTCATTCTAGTAAACTTCCTTGTAGACTCATAAAGTAAATCTGTTACATAATCACTCAAACTCCTTTCCTGTAGGTTGTCATATTAAAGGGCTTATCCACAGTATGATCAATGCACCAGTAAAAAAAAACAAATGCTTCTAATCTCAATATATTTTTTCCACTGCTAAACTACCTAGGACATCCCTGAAATATCTTCATGGAGATTCTGTGCTGATACTAAATGGGCCTTGCAAGGGCCTGTCAATGACAAACTTTCTAGCTTGATTTCAAAATGGCAATTTAGGGTGACTGATGTTCCATCAAGGTGATAATATCTTCTAGAAAATGCAAAGAATTGTTTCGTTGCACACACTTTATGAATTTTTTAATTGTCATTGGTGCCAAAGGAAAAATTGGAACATATATTTGCCGTGAATATCTGATCAAGAACGTATTCAAAATGCAATGCAATTTGAGGGATAACAGGTTGCATTTGGACAAGCAGTGCTTCAAAAATCAACATCATAAGCTCAAGCCCATTCAATATGATCCCCACACCATGATGTCGCAAATGGGTCCCATTGCATTCAAGTTGGACCCTCCACCTCAACTTGGCATCCATGATGTAGTGACTGTCACTAGCTAAAGTCATATGAGCCACAATCAGTCCTGCTTTTTGTTTTACATAAGAGAAGTTGCAACTAAGATCTCTTTAACATCATTACAAAGGAAAATTTACAAGGATTTGACCGGAGAGTGGCATTTAATGTACGACATCAATGAAGGAATAGTGATGTTTAGACGCCATCTCTCATGTTTTCAACCCAATACTTTTAGATGATGTGGATCATGGTGAACAGTTGCATACATTATTTTCATTGGTTAGGCCCTAGGGACATCTTTCCTTCACTTCCCCTTATCCTGGTAGCCTAATTTTAGTTATTTCTTGCAATAACAATTATTTTACCATCTCAGCAATTGGAGGGTCGTCCATTTACAAATTGACAAGCCTCAACAGAGAACATTCTCAAAATATTATTGGCATGCATGCCTTCCACTAGCCACATTCTGTATTTAGATAGTTTTTGGATGCTTGTGATGGGTTCCCCTTATCTATGAAAGTCATTGGTGCACTATTTCATGGAAATAATTCTTTGGATTATTCAAAATGCCAATTGTAAAAAATATCTAAAGTACTTCCTTCAGACATAAAAAGCAGGCTTAAAATTAGTTATGGCACTCTCGAATCTCGATGAAGAGGAAAAATATATATTTTTCCTTCTTTAGCTTTCCTCTATCCCTTTCTTGGGGTAACAAGCTTATTATCTAGCGAGGAGAAGGGGTTTAACAACCTACTGTAAAGAAGGCCTCTACCTCCTAATCCATGTGATCATAATTTCAGTATGGATCATGTGATAGTATCTATTTGGATTTGGTTACTGTACAATTTTGGAGAAAATAATATTTTGTCAATCCTGATCAGATTCCTCAACCTATATTTCAATTGTTTCAGGAGGAAAGCATACCTTCTATCGGTAATAACGAAAAAATATCAATATGATTGGTTTGTAGTCTCTCTTTATGCCTTTTTCACCTCACTATAGTCTATGTCATTTTGATATTGGACCTAACCCAGGTCACTCTGTCAAGTTAGTAGTTACCAATCCCCTTAGTCAAAAAAACAAGGATGGCTCCAATTACTATTTTCATCTGGCATAGGCATGTGTCTTCGACAAGTTCTTCCTTATTTGAAAATGGGATGCTAAAATGATTTGAATGATAATCCTCTTTGACAATATTGAATATGTTTATAATCGAATGCTGGATGATTGGCTTCAAATTTAGAGCTACTTGATTTCCTTTGACCACAAATACATATCAAGGAAGATTTCAACTCAGATTTGGGGAGATTCCAAATCATCTTTTCTGGATATTTTTCCACCAAATGCTCCGCCACCTGATATGCCATTTATTTTCCAGCTGTAAAATTTGATCAATTATTTTGAAAAATGCTCAGGTTTAAAAGCATTATCCTCAACTTAAATAGACTTGAACTTCTTATCTTCTGACTTTGTGGCTTTGTTTCCATTGTTAGAAATATTTTTTGATTTCACAGCCTTCTTCCAAGAATCGAGTATGCCATTGCCAACTAGACAGTGACAAAAGCACAAATATTTTCTTGAGGATGCTTTGTGATATTTCAAAGGTTTTCAATGTACTATTAGCACTATACTTTAATCAGTTCTCTAGTACTCTTTCCCATTCTTCAGGACACAATAGTTCAAAGTTGTCTATAGATCCCACAATAACTCTAATAGATAGAAGTATAACATGCAATCCACGTGCCATTACTATCTTGGCAATCCCTCTTTTCCTTGAAATGGAAATGCCACCAATGGAATTATCAACAACTCTAAGTAATATTGCATTGATGGCATCCTATCTCACAATTGTTGTGAGAGGAAAACACTAGCGTCCATACTCATTTTTCTCAAATCCAAGGGGAAGAACGAACTGTTGCATTGCTTGTATTTCAACGAGAGAACACGAGTTGGAAAGGAAAGTGCATCTATGGTAACCTGCATTTGTTAAAGAGAAACCCTTTTCCTTTAAATGATGATAGGCATGAAGTTTATTTCAAAGGAAAACATTGGCATCCAATGTCCATACTTGTTTTTATCAAATCCGAGGGGAAGAACGAGTTGTACCATTACTTGTATTGCAATGAGAAAACACCAGTCGAAAAGGAAAGTGTGTCTATGGTAACCAAAATTTGTTAAATATAAGCCCTTGTCCTTTGCATGATAATAGGCATGACGTTTATTTCAAAGCTAAAATTATTTCCCTAGACCCTGGTAGATGAGACCTGATGGGTTTGACGCTTGGACAAAGTACTTACTGCTCGAGTCTGGCATCATGATTCCATCATTCCTTGGTGCTTCATTTTTCATGTAGTGGGTATTATCCCACATTGCCAAGGGAAACTAATTGTTGGTCTTTATATGGGTCGATAATTTTATAACTTGTGTTTCTGTGCGGAAATTGTTGCAATCTGGGATTTCAAGGTATCATTCTCTTTCTTCATAAATCTTTCCAGCACTCTATATTCCTTAAGCCTCTCCTTCCAAGAAACCACTTTAGCTCTTTTCATTCTGACCATGTTTTCATCCTTAGGATCATCGAGGCAATATATCCTTCTCCTTTTCATGTTGGTGGATGCCTCTGTTGTATCAGGTGAAATAGGATTCTTGCCTTTATTGACTCTCTTCTTCTTTCCAAGAGGATTCTCAGGATATTCTTCAGAGGTGAACTCAGACCAAAAAAAAAAATACCCCCATGTTTTCTGCCTTTTCTTTAGTTCTTCAATGATGAGTAATTTAATCAAACCATAATGAAAAAGTCTGGTCTCAGCCTTAGCATGATTGGATTTGACCTTCTTATACATTTTTATGAGGATTTTCCAAAGAAAATAGGGCATATTGAGTGGTTGAGTACCTGTGAAATGTTCCAATAATATAATGTGATACATGGAAGTTGAATTATACCTTCCCTCACATGTTATATACCTTTGAATAAAAACCAATAGTTCATTCCACTCCTTCCTTATGTAAGCCCTTGGAACACTCTTCCCTAGTTCCCATCCTTGAAGTTATGTAATCCCTTGGAACAACCTTGACAAACAAAACCCCTGATGCTCGAAACATTGTCTAAAGGATGGACAAATTATGTTTATTTTTGCAAATATGTAAAATGAGTATATTACAGTTTAATGAATACATTTCCCTATTATTGTATATGGGTTTTATACTTTATCAAAAAAAAATCCAAGACTTTACAAGGTTTTATAATTCAGTGAAAAATTCGCCAAGATTTTACAAGATTTTATAATTCAGTGAAAGATTCGCTAAGATTTTAAAATATTATATAATTAACTAAAAGATTCGCCAAAAAATTATATATACATATTATATAATTGATAAAATAGCCTTCAACTTTTCCTATGTATCATGGGGATTTGCCCATTTATTATATATATAAATTTAGGGGGGTTCTTAAAATCACCCCTGAACTCAGTTGCATTGTTTTTAGTGCTGCCAATGCTAGCTGCATACAGGGGGATAATATCCCCCCCACTATCTATGAAAACTCCCCCCGCTATGGCCTTTCTGGGGTTGCCTTTGGATGCGCCATCGAAATTCAATTTCAAGAATCTTATTTGAGGCAGGGACCAGGTCTTGACATCACTGAGAATACGCGGTGCACGAGGGGAAGGTAAGTTAAGGCTCCAATCTTTCAATTGTAACCAGAGAAGGATTCAAAGATCATGGGGAGATGTTGTGTTTTTTTGGCACATAAAGTTCCTGCTATGCACTATCTCCCTTAATTGTGTTTTGATAGTGTCCACAATCTTAGAGATCGGATAACTTTCATTCCTAAAGAGTCTCATGTTTCTTTCTTTCCATATTTCTCAGATGACCATTCCGGGAGTTAACCCCCAGCATAGGTTAACCACTTCATTTTCACTATAGAGTGCCTTCAAATTCTCTAAAGTAGTTGTAATATCTCCCTTTACCCTATCTATTTGGTGGAATCCCATTGCTACCTAGTCCTAGATCTCGGTTGCATAGGTGCACTCATCCATAGGGTGGTCTATTGTTTCCTTCTGGATTTTGCAGAGATGACATATTGAGGGTCCGTGGAAGCCTCTTTTTACAAGGTTTTCCCATGTCAATTTGGAAAAAAGGAAGGAGAAAAATTTCTTAACCTAATAGCCAAGGAACAACAACTAGTCATGTTTTATGTTAAGGTTCCAATTTTGAAAAGCATGGAAATGAGAGAGAGTTGTTCATCCGATAATAAAAAGGATTCCAACCAACAACCATAAACTCAAAACTAATATATACTTTGGAAAATTCCAAGGCCTTAAAGACAAGGTAGTAAGTAGTTTTCATTTCAAATCTAAGTGTTGGTTTATGTTTGTGGATGACACTTTTGTCATTAAGCTTTATGGTCAGTCCAATTTGATATCTTTCCTCAATCATCTCAATAGCCTTTCCCCTCAAATTCAATTCACTATGGAAATCTAAAAAGGCAACTCTTTACCCTTCTTGAATATCCTTATCTCGCATTGCCCCGATGGTTCCTTCTCCCACCAAGTTTATAGAAAGAAGACTCATACCGATAGATACTTTTATGCCAGCTCCCACCATCATCCTGCACAAAAATCAGTTGTCCTAAAAACCTCGATTACTTGAGCCATTCAAATATCTAACCCTCAATTCATTTCACAGGAAAAATCCCACCTAACCTAGGCCCTGTTATCCAATGGATACCCTCTCTCTCAAATTAACCATGTGTTCAGCTAAGCCAACAATTCTAAACCAAAAATCTTCACGTCCTCCTCCCCACCTCATGCTCTCATTTCTCTCCCCTACATCCAAGGCACCACTAATCATATCTCCAAACTTTTGTCTAAGAAGAATATCAAAACCATGTTCAAACCCTACAAAACCCTCAAACAACTCTTTAGCAAAGCTTTTTAGAATTGTTAAAAATAAGGACAAGGAGTTTACCAAATTTATAAGTTTAAAAGCGTCATAGATGATAATGACTATATATTCATAGTGTTGTTGAAATAGATAGTTGGAGTGGGTTTGTGTGAAGAAAAATATTGACTAAAGTATATGTTAAAATTAATTGCAATTTATATTACTTTATATTGTTTTAGTTTTAATTTTTGAAATAGTGTTATTTACAAAGTTAGCACAGAGTATATTAATTTAATTTTTTATTTCAAATTTTTTTATTTATGAAAAGTAAATACATTATAATGGATAAAAATTATTTAAAAATAGTTTCTTTTAAATCTAATTTGTAATTTTTACAAATGCATGTATTCCATCATCTTTTAGCTTTTAAATAAGGGTAAATATTCATCTCAAGGAAAGTGAAAATTATTACAAGGAAAAATTGAACTAAATGGAAGGATAACATTTTATTGACTAAGTACAAGATCCAACTACACATTTAAATCCAATTAACAATTCTTTAAAAAAATTATAAATAATTTTTTATTTTTAACTTCAATCTCTATTTTTTATATCTCTTATTTTCAAAATTCTATAAATTAAATGAATCAACCAACTACTCTTTTTTTTTTAACTGTAACGGGTATGGAATTTATTTATCTGGAGTGATAATGGGTCTTTGCCAAAGCGACCCCTATTACAATGCCGTTTTCTAACTGCTACTGCTTTTGATCTACAATATTCCCAGGGAATTTGAACAAAACTTTCATTGTTTACAATTAGCAGTCCTTTCTTGAGTGTGCTGCCTTTGTTCGCCATCTGATCAACTTCATTGTTTGACTTTCTAAGAATATGATAAAACTTGCAAGAGTCGAAGTCTAGAAGAACTCTGTTCAATCTGACCAAGGTTTTGTTGAGGCTGGAATTGCTGAACCGTGCCTCCATGTTTAATTTTTTTATTATTATCTCTGAATCTCCAAAAACTTGAAGGTATTTGACTCCTTTTTCTCTTGCAAGAAGGCATGCTTTGAGAAGGCCTAGAATCTCAGCTTGATTGTTGGATTTCTGACCTAATCCCCAGCAGAAACAGTCTTTTGAAGACCCATCCGGGGAGTAGATGACCCCCCCAGCACCAACGACACCGAGATTTCCTTTGGACGCCCCATCAAAGAAAATTGTGGTTAAATTTTGAGACTGCCACCAAGACTGGAAAGTGTCATCATCATCTCTTATGCGCCAATCCAGATTGACAGTTTGTGGGGAGAGGAGATACTTACGTGGATAAGGCACAAGAGGACCTAGCCACCTCTTTTCCTCGGGCAGTAACGAAGGATCCTCTTTAAAATACTGCTGCTGGGCCGCTTCCATGAGGAAGGATTTGGCTTTTGCAACTACTTGCAACGGGGAGTGCTGCATCTCTTTGAAAATCAGTTGATTGCGTGCCAACCAAAGCTACCAACATACATATTTGGGAAGCGTTGTCCAGATTTTGTGCCAAAGTGATTTGGAAGGGATTCGTTGGGGGTAGAAAAGACTCCAAGAGGAAAAGATATCCGCAACAAAATTATGGGGAGGGAATGAAATCTAAAAGTCCTGTAGAATGAGTCCCCATACCTCTTTAGCAAAAATGCAATCCATGAATAGGTGCTGGGTTGTTTCGGAGTTATTGTTGCATAACACGCATCTGTGAGGCCCCACTATGTTCCTTTTCTCCAGATTATCTCCCGTTAGAAGTTTATTGTGTACCAGGCTCCAGAAGAAGAAGTTCACTTTTGGTAAGGCTAGAGGTTCCCATACATTTTTCCAGAAAGCAGGTGTTTGACTGTTGTTTCTTGAGGCCTTCAAAACTCTATATCCTGTTGTTGTGGTGTATACATTGGTCTAGCCCCAACCCCAGCTATCTTTCATGGTTCTATTGACAGGGGCGACATCCTCTAGTAGATCTACGAGCATGGATTATTGAAGAGATAACCGAGCTGGGACTCCTTGAAAATCCCATCCTGCCCAATCTCCATGTTGATCCCATTTCGAAAGGTCATATAAGTTGTTAACTCCTACTCTCTCCATCCAGTATTTGAGATCTGTTATGTCCACATTATCGGCCAGAGGTTCTCTCCCCATGATTTTATCGAGCCATAGAGGAGTACGTTTGTCGTTGCCAGGTATTCTGTAGACTAATTTTTTGAAGAAATTGCTGCTTTTGCAGCATAATTTCCACACCTGCGTAGAATTTGTTGTGTTATCGTTTTGGAGATTGCTGAGAGAGCCCATATTTTGAAAGCAGAGTAACACTAACCGGGTGTGTGGGCTCGTGGAGCAGCTTCCACAAAATATTTCCTCCCAACACTAAATTGACGAGTGTGAGGTCTCTAATTTGCAGCCCGCCCTCTGCCATAGATTTTTTGACCACTTCCCAGTTCATCAAATGCATTTTATTTTCGTTGCCCTTCCCTGCTTGCCATAAGAAGTCTCTGAGAAGTTTGGAGATCTACTCCATCACATTTCTCGGTGCGAGAAGAAACGCTGTCTGGAAGATTGGAAGCGTAGACAACAAGGATTTTATTAAGATAACTTTGCCTCCCTTAGTCAACCAGTAGCCTCCCCACGCAACAATTTTGGATTTAATTTTAGAAATGATATCGCTCCATAGCAATATTTTGTTGACGCCAGATATGATGGGAAAGCCGAGATACTTAAACCTATCCCATTTTGCTTGGCCTTTGAACCCGAGGAGAGTGGTGATGCCTGTGAGTTCGTGCTGACCTATATTCCAGCTGAAGACTTCGCTTTTGCTCTCATTGACTAAATCTCCCGAAACTCTGCAATAGTTTCTAAGGACTGTGTCAAATGCTTTGGCTCTTCTGATGGAGGCTCCCCTGAGGAGAAGGGAATCGTTAGCAAAGAGTGCATGGTTTAGGGGTTCTGCTCCATTGGAAGGTTTGAGACCCGGAATGTTTCCAACTAATCTTTTAGCAGTGAGCTTTCGACTAAGGGAATCAACCATTAAGATGTACAGGAAAGGGGAGAGAGGGCATCCCTGCCTGATGCCTCTCTGAGCTTGGAAAAAATTGGTTGGGAGACCATTGAATAGAGGGACAATCCACGGATTTTTAATGCAGGCTTTTATTAGCTGAACAAAGTGAGACGAAAAGCCAAAGGAGAGAAGAACATTGCAAAGGAAAGAGCGATTAACTCTGTCAAAAGCATTCGCCATATCTAATTTTATCAACATACCTTTCTCTTTCCGCTATTTGCTTGAATGTATTGTCTCCTGAACTTGGATTACATTGTCCAGAATGTGCCTACCTTCCACAAAACCACCTTGAGGACTGGAGATCAATCTTTTTAGCAACGACTTGATCCGATTTGCTAGTAGTTTAGCTAGAATTTTATAGGAAGCGTTACACAGCGATATGGGCCTGAATATTGAAAATGAATCAGGGTTGGAGTCGTTGGGGATTAAAGCAAGGTAAGTGGAGTTGGTTCCTCCACCTACCTTGGATTTTTTCATAAACCCACTTATCATTTTATGGAGATCATCCTTGATAATATGCCAACAAGATTTATAGAAGTGGATTGTGAATCCATCAGGCCCAGGTGCCTTGTCTGCATCCATGGACCAGATAACATTAATGTTTTCTTCCTCAGAAGTTGGTCTACAGAGGATTGTGTTGTCTTCAGGAATGATGAGGGAAGGGATATTAGAGAGAAAGTTAGCAGCTTCCTCATCATTGCTTTGAGTACCTTCTCTGTATAAATTCTTGAAATGGGTTTCTACGACAACTTTGACTTGATTGAAACCTTTGCAGACTTGGCCCTCCACTATTTTGATTTCTGCTATATGATTCCTAGACAGTCTCTCTCTATATTGCCGGTGGAAGAAGGAGGTGTTCCTATCCCCAGCCTTCAACCAAAGACTTATGGATTTGAGTCTCCAGTATTATTCTTCCTTTCGAAAAGATTGATATGTGGATCGTTGCGCTTTTATTTCTTTTTCCAACAACTCTACTGTGATATTTTTGCTTTCCATATCTGTTTGCAAGGTCTGCAATGACTGCACTGCTTCTCTTCTTTGTTCGGTAGGAGTAGGGGTTGGTTTCTTTATCCAGTCCTTCGGAGCTTGTTTTGTAGCTTTCAAATTTTTCTCCCATACATAACTTGAGGATCCAGAGAAGGATTTGGCCCATGCCGCTTTCACCATCACTAAAAAACCATCTCTCTCGATCCATAGAGGGCTGAATCGAAAAGGAATAGGGCCCAGGTCTTCTTCCTCTTCCAGGAGAAGCTGTATTGGCTTATGATCTGAGGTAAGTTTAGGTAGGATTTTGGTGATGATGATATTTTTGTTAATTATTATGGAGCTTTGCACCAGGAATCGATCTAATCGAGCAGAAATATGGTCCGGTCCCACCCTGTTATTAGACCAAGTATAAATGCCTCGAACAGGATTGAAATCTAAAAGATCCCAAAACTGTGTGAGCTCCTCCACCTTGGCCAGCATGGGGTCTCTGATGCTGGAGCCCCCCCTCTTCTCTTTTGCTTTCATTACAATATTAAGATCCTTGGCTATGATGATATTGCTGGGAGAATTCTCCTCTAAAAAGGCAGAGAGAGAATTCCAACATTCTCGTTTTTCAGAGTAGGAAACAGGTACATAAAGATTGAAGAGAGAGATGGACAACTTACTTGCATTGTGCTTCAGTTCCGTGAAGATCCAGTGTTGGGTTTCATGATGCTTATTCAGTTGGAATAGGTCTTCAGTCCAAAGAGTTTCCAACCCTCCAGAGGTTCCCCTTGAACTGACTACTTTGCCTGATCTTTTATTCCACTTTGAACCATTGATCTCTAGAAGGGCTTGCCCTTCTATTTTGCTCTCTTGGAGCATGACAATGTCTGAGGGATCTGCTTTCAAAAGGTCCTTAACTGCTTCTATTTTAGAGGGATTCCCCAGTCCTCTACAGTTCTAAGAGACGAGATTCATTATTTACTTAAGGGGGGGATTGGGGCCTCCCTTAGAAGGCCTTGGTCTGGTATTTCACCCAATAGACATTTCTATTGTAGACTAGCTTCCTTGTATTTTGATCCTTTCTGCCTCCTCCTCCCTCTTTTCTTTGCAGGATTTCCTTCGTACTTTTTTCGAAGGACGCTCATAGGTTTCATCCTCTGAAGAACCTAAGCTTTCCACTGGTTTTTTCCTTGCGATTTCTGCATACGAAGGATTGGAGGGGCTGCCTTGATTGGCTTCGATCTGTATTGCTTCCCCTCCCTCTTTGTTTGAAGGTGGTGTGTCTGCCTGTTCCACATTCTCCTGGGTTAGATTTACTTGATTGTTCTATGCACTTTCTGTCCCATTTGGAGTTGCTTCCGTTTCTTGGCCGGTTTTGGAGCTGCTAGGACCTCCAGTCATATTGCCTTTACCTGTGCCTTTTTTTGAGTTTGCATTTTTCTGAACTAGGGTCCATTGTTCCCCATTTTGTTTGTCTACTTGTTCCTCAGCCTTCTTCTTGCAATGCTTTGCAAAATGTCTGTGCTCGTGGCAATGTCTGCATTTAAAAGGTAGTTGTTCGTAGTCCAACTCCTGGACATGTATCCACCCCGCTACAGTGAGTTTGATTGCTTCTGGTAACCCCTTTTCTAGATCCACTTCTATGCAGATACGAGCGCACGAATACTGATCCTTTCTTGCAGCTTGGTCTATGTATTTTCCCAATGCATTACCAATGATCTGGAGGGATTTTTTATTCCAGCAGTGGAGAGGTAAATGAGGGAGCCTAACCCAAATCGGGACAGCAGAGGGGACGTCGTGGGTGGGATCAAAATCTGGAGTCCATTTGTTTAGATAAAGACCCTGGGGTCCCATGAAGTATGGCCCATTTCTGAAGATTAATCCTCTGTCATCCGGGTTTTCGAAGACAAACACAAAGAAACCCTTACCTACGAAATAGCTTTTGACTCCCTCTTTGATCAATGGCTTCCAGTTCCTTTGAGTCTATTCTTCCACCAATTTGGGAGAAGGCCAGAGGCCCGTGAACTGGCCTATGAGGCCTCTCTCGGCCAGGTTCAAGGCCGCTTTGCAGGTTTCTTCTTTCGGAAGGGCCACAAAAGGGATTGAGTCCATTTTCTTTACGAAATTCTGTTGAGATCCAGTGGGAGGGCGCTTAGGGCCGGCGACAACCATGGTTCTAAAAGCAAGAACCTTCGGAGGCGGATCGGGGTCCCCGTAGGCATCCATGGTTTGAAGGAACACGTAGCAGGCCGGTCGGGAGGGCGCAGAGGCCTCAGGGGCGCGCTGGAGCAGCCAACATCCCTAGCGCTAGCAGAGCGCAAGGAGGCAGTGTATGAATCAACCAACTACTTTAACTAAATGCAATCTAACTCCATTAAAAAAAATGGACCCACCTACTTTAATATTTTTACTATCATTCAGTACTAACAATATTTTATGGACCCCTCCGTTGAATAACTAAATGCAATCTCACTTTACATTTAAGCATGAAAGGTTATGCTATATGGTTTTATTTCCACTTTTACAACATTTCTTATTTGACATTTTTTCATCTTACTTTTTATTTTTTATTTGATTTTTAACATATTAATTTTTTATAATAATTTATATTTTATTTAAATATTGTAATAAGTTTAAGTTTTATTTTTAAAAATATTATAATAATATTTTTTTATTTTTTATTTGATTTTTAATATATTAATTTTTTATAATAATTTATATTTTATTTAAATATTGTAATAAGTTTAAGTTTTATTTTTAAAAATATTATAATAATAATTTTTAATATTGTAATAAATTTTAGTTTAATTTTGAATAATATAAAAAATAAGATGTTGAATAATATAGAAACTAAGTTTTAGTGCATTGTATTCATCATATAAGCAGTTTGGATTTTCTTTTCAATTTTGATCATAGGGAAAACAAGCTCTTGGTATAAACGTTGGTTATCCAATGTCAACTAAAAACTTCACTTAATAATGAAGTGATCTGGGTCTTAATCACTAATTAGCTTGTGTTTAATCTACATATTCCCAAAAGTAGCTCCAACTCCAATGGAAAACCTTATCTAAGGATGATATTCAAATATCAATTACCAAGACTAAAACCAAGTTTTCATTCCTTCGAGTAAAGTAACCTACAATTAATAAATGGTCACGAAGAATTGGAAGTTTGATTTTCTTAGTTGTTTGGTAGATGAACTAAAAATATTAGCAATGCTTGCTTCCTTTTTAAAGACAATTTCTAAAAGAAAAATTGTTGTAACTAATACAATTTGAATATTTACAATGTTTTGATTTAAATATTCATAGGTTTGTAGTATGCAATACATGATTTTTGTCGAGAGAGGGCACTTTGCAGGTGACAACTACTTTAACCCTAGCCTCAAACCTTTGAGGATAACAAAGTAATGAAACCAAAGGTCTGTGATAAAAATCATTGTTCTCACAATTTTTCCTTGTGATGCTAGAGAACTACGATGTTAATATGCAACATTACCTATGATGCAAGGAATAATTGACTTACATCATACTGCAATTTTTTTTTTTAAATCTAGACTTTATTTAGTTCTTGTTAGTATGGAGGTTGGCTTAGGCTTCATGGAGTTTTAAATTTAGAATATATATGAGATTTTGTCTTTTCCCAAGGATGACGAACCACGACCTTAATCACCACTAGTTCTTACAATAGTTTATTGTTCTTTTCGGTGCATTATTTTCCATGGTTGGCACAAATAGTCAACATAAATAACAAGGACCTTGAGAAGCCTATTATCAATTTCAAAGGTTTGGTGGTATGATAAAAAGATTTATTAAAGAGTTATATGGTTGTTAATGACTCTCTATATAAATTACTTGCTAGGGGTAAAAACAAATTCATTGGAAGAATGCTATTCTTTTTCCATTTAAACATTAATAGTTCTTACAAAGGAAATATTAGATTTTGTAGGTTACCCTA
>SNQJ01S0058419.1:0-14191 GCA_010110895.2 Picea sitchensis | reverse complement strand
GTTGTTAATGACTCTCTATATAAATTACTTGCTAGGGGTAAAAACAAATTCATTGGAAGAATGCTATTCTTTTTCCATTTAAACATTAATAGTTCTTACAAAGGAAATATTAGATTTTGTAGGTTACCCTAACTTTATAGGGGCTTTTGAATATTGGTGGTCTCATACCTTGATATCTGATTCTACATATAAGTTGCTAAAAGAAACACATGATTTCACATCATCTAAACATCCATTTGATTAATGATAGAGATCCATGGATTTGGTTCATTTGGGACTAGAACATATCGATGAATATAACAATTAAACAACATCCTGTGATATTTTTAGAAGTCAAAGACATAAAATATGGAGCCACCATGTATATTCCATTATCCATTCCAATCAATGATTTTCTTTCTTCTCGTTTACCAAATCAACTTCTTTGTTTTGCATTAGGCTGTTATTTTTTTTCATTCTTTGCATCAGTGGAAGTGCTTGCAATGATATGTGTATGTGTGGAAATATACCTCTATTTATTACCTATTTGAATGTGCCTATTTGTTCTATAAGGATGCTAACGTAAGATTTTATGAAGTTGCTTTACATCTTAGGGTGAAATCATGAAGATGGGTTACACTTTTGCCTGTTTTATGAGAAAAAAAATTGTATTTTCACAAGTTTTTCAACTTCCGGCATACAAAAGTATTTTTTTTTATTTAGAATTTCACTTTACAGTAAAAACAAAACTTGTGAAGAATTTTGTTAGCTTTCCAATCACTATTTTTCAATTGTTTTTTATCACAATTTGATATGTCAATTTGACAATTGTTTAACAGTATGTTCCTTAAACATAAAAGGAATGATAATGCGTTACTTTTTCCTACAACAATCTATCTATTATTAAACTTATGTTTTTAAGAAACGAAATATACTGCAACAATCTGTAGAGACTCTATTTTATTATGACTATAATTTTGAATCTAACGGATGAATATTATAATTTCTAGAATTTTTTGAAGTTGACTAAGCTGAAAATGTTGCAGATTTTAAACACATGTTTTCTACACCTTGTATCTATCTTAATTTTTACTTAAAACTAAAATCTAAATATAGCCTTTTAAAAACAACAGTTTAAGGATTATGAATATATTTTTTTTCTAAATTTTTCACTGTATATTTTTAGAGATAACGATATTTCATTTCACCAAATCATAATGTCTGTTGAAAATATTATGTAGTGTTTTTTTTTTTAAATTAAATAAAAATAGATAAAAATAAAGAAAATGAAAACAAATTATAGGAATTGAAAGTAGATTCAATTTTGGAAATTTTGGTGTCATTTTCGAAACCAAATTCTCAGTATTTGCAGGAGTCTGTAACCTCCGAATTTCAGGTAAGCTTGGGGAAATTCTCTGGTTTTTGTTTTCAGTCCTAATTTCATGTTTTTGGACAAAATAATCTTTTGGCCGAAAAGCTATTATTTCGGCCAAAAGACTAAAATCTAACGGAAACCGTTAAAACTGAACGATTTCCAAGGTTTTCGGCCAAAAAAACCTTCTTTCGGCCGAAAGGCTGTTGAGCGAATTCTGTCGGTCGAAAAAAATGAAAAGACACATCGTATCATTTCATTTCGCGCCAAATTTTACAAATAGAATTTCAGCCGAACACATTTAACACAATTCATCGGATTAACAGACAAATATGAGCTCATGGATAGGGATTTCAAAGAATTTCTATCACTGATTGCAACTGTATTCTTTTCTTTCTTTATTTCTTCCCTCTGTTCCATGGGCTTAATCGGAGGATCGATATCGATACATGATGGTTTTCTAGAGTACCTAAACAAAGTTTCGAAACATCTTTTTGGTTTTTGTTGAATAAGGTAATTGATGCTTGTTCAAGTTTTTATTGGAATAACAATTTATATGTTGAAAGATAAATGTTGAGCATTTTTTCAAGGTGAAGTCTTTGTTGAACATATCTTTTACAAATAACTATAAAAGTCATGGAAAACAAAAGTTTGCGCGAGAGAAAAATTGATCGCACTCGAGATGATACTCACTAAATCGAACAAAGGAAAGAACTTTATTGGAGAAAGAAGCAAGAACGTGCAAATATTGAAGAAAGAAACGATGATAATATCAATAGATATTTTCGACAAGAATAAGTTCAACTAGGTATGCATGCACATATGATGATTGAACACACGACACACATTCAGACTGTATTCAGAAAATACATAATTCAAAGTATAGAATTCAAATTCAAAATATTGTAAATAATATAATTGATTGTAATTACAATTTGATGTTTATCAAAAAACATAAATAGATTTGTCTCATAATGTTGAAGAAGACGTTGAAAGCGAAATTGAAGCAGAAGACGTTGAAACCGCAATTGAAGCAGAAGACAAATCAACTATAGGTATATACATAAATTTAGATAATACAAGATGAACACTCAAGTATATATAATTTAGTGAATTTGTGTTCGGGTTATTTTTTTAATATAAACTTTAAATTGAAATATGCAGGAGAATCTATTAACATTGATGATAAAATATTAGAAAATGTTGATACTGACAAATTTGGGAAGAAAAAATCTAAGCATTATATAAGATATCGAACTAAGAATATGTATAATACTTTTTTCAAAGATGAATAAGTAACAATACAAGCTCAACTTTTACTTTATCTAATGAAGTCAAGACAGTTAAAAGAAGCTACATCATTATTGGGTATTCAAAAATCGACAAAGGATACAAAGGTGAAACAGAATGTCTTTAACAATATAACTAGTGTATTAAAAGCTTTTGAAAAATCTTGAAAAGAAGATGCCCGTGTTGAACGTAGAGCGATACAAACAAAAGTTGTTTCATATAGCAATATAAAAGATCGTTTGACACGACATATGGAAACAACAATGGGAACGTCAAGAAAAACATTGCACAAACATAGAAAATTTCGATTGCAAATAGATGTAAATGATGAATTGTCTTGTTGGATAGTGATTTCTAGACAACCCTACAAAGATAGACTTGCAGAAAATGTTAAAGAATTGGCCCGTAATTGTTGGTTGGAAGAATCTCGTGTTTCACCACATACAAGGGATGTGTTGCGATGAAGAATAGCACGAAAATGATATGAAGAACATCCAAAACATAAATTTCCAATGACACAAATATAGTTGTTCAATAAGTTCAAAGAAGAGCACAAAGAAGTTAAAATTTCCATCAATACATTTGTGCAACAAAAACCATGGTTTGTTAGACCCATCACTGTTCGTGACACTTCTTGTTGTCGTTATCATGTGGAATTTTAGTTGTATTACGACACTTTTTTCGATTTTGGTAAAACTTTATGGACAGGTTCACCTCCTCCTTCCACATTCCGTGTTTTTATATCTGAAATTTTATGTGAAAGAGAATATGATGATTTATTTTACAAAAAACAATGTGTTGGTGGAAAGAAATGTGATCGTTGTGGAAATCTAAGTTTGTTGCATTCAAAGTATCATATTGATATAAATGATCAATCATTTTCCAATATAAGAGTCAATTGGAAGAGATATGAATATATAAGCAACACAACTCCACATTCTTCAAATGTTATTTCCAAAAGGATTGATTTGAAGGTAGATAAAATATGTGTGATAGATTTTTTGAAGAAGTTTGAGGAATAAATCTATAAATACACCAATAATTCACATAGAGCTCGATGGAAAGATCTACAATTCAAACAATCCCGTGAAGTGTTTCCACCAGGGATAAATTTGTTTGTAGTTGATTTTGCAGAGAATTACACATTCGTTGCACAAAAAGAAATACAGAGTGAATATTATCATTCTAATCAAATCACGATATTTGTCTACGTTCTATATAGACATGCTCAACGAAGTCTTGATAACATAGAAAGCACCAATGACAATTGACATGTTATTAAAGAATATCACTTTTATATAAGTGATGATTGAGCACATGACACACATTATGTACAACATTGCTTTGATAAAATTTATGATTCATTGAAAGAACGTGAAATCATATTCGATCACATTGAATATGGTTAGATGGGTGTGCGAGTCAGTTGAAATCTTCATGATCATTCTATTGGTTATGTTGTCTTCATAAAAAATTAAACATTACACATTGTTGGAATTTTGTTGAGACTGGTCATGGAAAATGAGAGCACAACGGTGCAGGGGCATGTATAAAATGAGCACTTTGAAGGTATCAGCTGAACCCTCATGCCAATCGATTTGAATCCGCTGAACAAGTTGTTGAATGGTGCAAAAAGGATTTAAACCATGAATATAATCCGTCAAGGGATGTGCGCAGGTGTGTCTATATATAAATGTTACATGTATGTACATAGGATATATAAATTTGAACGTGTTCAAATTTATTTTCAATCTTCAATCATTTTCTTGAGAGATTTCAAGTTAACAAGTTCTTGTCTTGTCCAGGTTTTTTTGGTATGTTGTAATTGAAGATGTAAATAGATCAATCCTATATGATGCTAGTACAATACCTAGGACACGAAAAATACATTCAGTTAAAACAAAACATTTTCAAAATGGGTTTACATTTGATAGAAGAAATGACTCTTGTTTTTGTTCAATTTGCATAGAGGACACATAATCCATAGATTTTTACGAGAACGAAAATGCAGGATATGTTAAAGCTTGGAGACATATTGAACTTAATGTAAAAGGGAAAATTCCACTTGCAAGCTCAGAGGAGATGGAATCAAATGAAACTATAGTGTCAGTTGATGGCGATAGAGTTTCTGATCTTGTTAGAGAAGGTAATTTTTATGTTTAAATGTTTTCGAATAACTTGTAGATGTACTTGTGTGATAATCTAACACGAATTATTTGTTGTCCAATATATCCAATTATTTGCAGGAGATGTTTTTGCCATGGTTGCACCTGTAGATAACACTGAAAACGTGAAATATTATTTGATGTGATGCACAGAACAAAATATGAGGCTATTAGAAGATTTTGATGATAACGGTTTTATATATAAAAGAGGATCCATTGTATTGAAAATATTTTTTTTTCAAGAAACCCATCAAACCGATACTCATGTTCACTTTCAAGACTACCAGTCAGATGTCACAAGTTTTCAATATAGTCACTTGGTATGTGCAGTGCACATAAAGTTAATAGAAGTTCAATAAAAAATAAAAAAAACGTTAGAAAATGGAAAATGTCCAAAGTCGATCATGAATGAATAATTGAAGATGGAATACCATTACGGTGTTTTTAAACAAGTGACACATGTACATTCCAGAATTTTGTATTTTTCATTGAAAGTACATTCCATATTTTGATGACTTGTTTCGACATTCTTCAAACATATTTCCAAATAGGATATTTATAAAAAGGGTATGTATAAAAAACTCCAGATCATTCTTAAAAAACACAGATAAAATATGGTTCAACCATATTTTATCTATGTTTTTCAACCATTACACCAATCAAAATTATTTTATGAGCATTACACCAATTAAAATTGAATTGTATACCTCTTGTATGAACATTTTATTTTAAACTAAAAAATTGTTAAACACCATTTCCATTCACACTTAATTTTTTCAATAGTATTTTTTTCCATTTTATTTTAATAATATTGCATTAGGTTCAAGGGTATATGAACTTTTAGGTGAATTATAGCTTTAGCATTTTTTTAATGACTACATGATAAAATTAAAGAAGAGTTGATCATCTCTTCCATTTTAAGGTTTTATTTTATTGTCGCATCATTTTGAGCATTTAATTTTATCGTTAACACACAAACAAAAAAAGAGTTGAACATCTCTTCTATCTCAAGATTTTATTGTATAAGCATTACCTATAATTAATTTGGATATCTCTTCTATCTCGAGAATTTTATTTTTATTACTATTGCACCAATCAAAGAAGAGTTGAACATCTTTTTTATCATTGATTTGAGAGCATTGACTTCTTTAAGTGGTATTTTTTTTTTCATTTTTTAAATTAATATGAACTAACAACTAAAAATAATTTAAACATCTCATCCACTCATTGTAATAACATTTTACTAATAATATCATATATATATATATATATCCATTCTAATTATTAAGTTGATAAATACATTTAAATTTTGAAATTATTTAGAATATTCATTTTAATAATTAAATTGATTTTCATGTAAATTTATTTAGAAGTGTTAATCATTAGAATTAAATTGTAATTAATAGATATCTTCTCTAACAAAGTTAAGGAAATTAATACAACCTTGTTTAAAGTCAAGTGAATTAAATTGTAACTAATAGATCTCTTTTCTAACAAAGTTAAGGAAAGTAATACAACTTGCCTAAAGTCAAGTGAAGACCCTTACAAAAATGTGGGTTTATGTGAATAATACTAAACCATAGCCTGCAAATCATTTTCCTAATGCAATTCTCTTTCATACATGTTATCTGAGTTGTACAAGGGGTATGTTTTGTTCATTGACATGTCTAAAACACAATGCTTGAATGCATACCTCCTTCCTTGAATTCCACATTGGTTACCTTTTTCCAAAATCAAACACAAGTTTTCTGAAAGTAAATTGGTGGATCATAAAAAAAAATTCATTTTAGTGCAATTCATACCAGCATAGGCTTTGCATGGCTTAAAGTGCTTTCTACTACCATAATATATTCTCAAATAAGTTTTGCATGGTTTAACATGTTGTCTATTATCATATATTCTTAAATAGATATGCAATGATACAATCTTTTGTGTTTGACAATTCATTTTTTTTTTCTTGTCAATCTATTAAGTTTGCATATTCTTAAATATATTTAAACAACACATTCTATGAGTTTGCATCTATGATCTCATATGCCTATCTTTCCTTTTCTTTTTTCTTTACTTTTTATTATTATTTAAGTGCATCTGTAAACCAATTTAATTAGTAGATCTTATGTGCATTTCTTTCCTAAATAGTTTTTCCTTTAATTTTTTTTATTGATTAAGTGCATTTATGTAACCAACAGAATCATTAGTAACTAGAAAAAATTAAAATAGAATCTGCTAAAATCTACTAATCTGCTAAAAAAATTTTTTTTTTTTTTTTCATTAGTAACTAGAATCTGCTAAAATTATTCTGCCAAAATTTTTGGATGATATGTCAATAAAATCATATTTTTGACAGTCCACAGTGAATATAAAATGAAACATTTAAATTAAGAAAAGTATTTAAGAGTTTGATGTTTAATTTAATGCATCGTAAAAAGAAGAATATATACACAACATTAGTTCATTGCTAGTTAACTTTATCACTTTTTGACAATAGAATCATTTTTTTTACAGTACACAATGAACATTAAATGAAACATTTAAATTAATACATAGCAGAAAAGTATTTAAGAGTTTGATGCTTAATTTAAAATGCATTGTAAAAAGGAGAATACACAAAACATTAGTTCATTACTAGTTAACTTTGCCACTTTTTGACAATAGAATCATATTTTTTATAGTACAGAGTGAACATAAAATGAAACATTTAAATTAAGACATAGCAGAAAAATATTTAAGAGTTTTATGTTTAATTTAATGCATTATAAAAAAAAAGAATATACAAAACATTAGTTCATTACTAATTAACTTTGTCACTTTTTGACAATAGAATCATATTTTTGACAGTACACAGTGAACATAAAATGAAACGTTTAAATTAATACATAGCAAAAAAATATTTAAAAGTTTGATGCTTAATTTAATGCATTGTAAAAAGGAGAATATACAAAACTTTAGTTCATTATTAGTTAACTTTGCCACTTTTTTTTCCATCAACTTTGAGAAATCAAATATGAGACAATAATTGTTATTTTGAATTTCATAAGAGACAATAATTGTTATTTGAATTTCAAAATTATGATATATATATATATATATATATATATATATATATATATATATATATATATATATGTAATCAAAGTCTCTGAATAGTTACACTGTAAAATATATAAGTTCCACGTCCATTTTAGAATAATAACAAAAACTAAGACATTTAAGTCTAAAATTCTTGACTCTAAGCCATCGCTTTAAGATAGATCACTTCATACATGAAATTCAAACCTGCAAAAAAAACAGAAATCAAAAATTAAAAATTTACAATTCAAACACACGAAATAATACAGAATTCAAAAATTGTAATTAAAAAAAATTTGACATACATACCAAAAGAGTTAAGTGTCATCCTCTAAAATACTCTTTCCCACAAAATATATTGTAAACATATTTTCCACCAAATATAATTTAGACATCTGTAAAAATAAAAAAACATAATAAAAAAACAAATAACACATATTAGCACATATATTGTAACTAAATATTAAATAAACAATAAGAAATAATAACATAAGCAACCACATTTAAACAGATTTAAAATCTAGTTACTCTCTAATTAAGAGTACATGATTTAAACAATTTGTAAATCTTATCTAAAATCTTAAAAAAAATTAAAGAGAAAAATTATGTTCTAGAACTATATATAAAGAAAGTTCACAAATCTCCATATTAAGTCATTTGTCTAATGAAATACTTATCTCCTTGTGGATAAAGTCTTAAATCCTTAAGGTGAAATTCTCCCTGTGGATAAGGTCCCAAATCCTTCTGGTGAAATTCTCATCCCAGGTGATGTTATTGTGTTCTTGGTAAAACAAATTATGAGTTAGAGTTAGATAACAATATGAAAATAAATATAGAATTGAGTATGAAGAAAATTCACAAATCTCCATATTAAGTCATTTTTCTAAAGAAATACTTATCTCCTTGTGGATAAAGTCCAAAATCCTTCAGGCAAAATTCTCCTTGTGGATAAAGTCTCAAATCCTTCAGAAATTCTCATCCCAGGTGATGTTATTTAATCATATTTACACAACAATAAAATACTAATCTCCTCAACAGTTAAATATTTCTATCTTCTTCTTCTGCAGTGGTCATATTATCAAATTTAATGATGCCCTTTCAAACTAAGGACTCATAAATCTCCATATTAAGTCATTCTTTCAAAAACTACTTATTATCTAAAAAAGTTCACAAATCTTCATTTTAAAAACCATTCTTCCAAAAAATACTTATCTTCTCTTTCTTCGGTGGAATAGATGCTCTCATATAATCTTGCATATACATGAATAAAACACAAATCTACACATGTATATTAAGTCATTCTTCAAAAACCATTTAAATGGGATGTATTCATATTAGATATAATGAAATGCTCTTTGAAATTATGTGATCTAACTCACATATACAATATGTGTGAACTTATTTGTAAATCTAATTGAATATTGGTTTTTGTGATTAATAACCAATTTTGTTAAGAGTTTGACAATACCCTGGCAAGAAGAAATTCACTTCGTTGTATGTAGAAAACAAAAAATTGTCCATACTACATCATTCTTGGACAAGAATGCAAGGAATGCAATCAAGAAAAATTTAGAAACTTTCTCTTTTCTGATGTGAGATAGAATATGTTATCAAATATTCAAACATGTTTAAGTTCAAAATTAGGTCTTCATCATGATATAACCTTAAATAAGTTTGAATGTACACCATTTAAGACAAGGATAAACTTATCTAGGGGTTCTATATATTTCAAAATAATTGATCAAAGAGTTGAATAGGAAAGACTAAACTAAAAAATTGAGAAAACAAAAATTTGATAAAAATCAAGAACATACATTTATGAATCATCCTGAATGGACACATCCTTCCCTAATCTGGGTGCTTCCTCTGCTTCCTCAATCCCAATATCCCTTCTAAGTACACTCTCAAGTACTCTCTTCTCCACATTAGCCTATATAACACATTTCAAATTTGGAAATTTGAAAAATTATATTTAAATGATTATAACACATTAAATTTACATTATTTTAAGAGATTACATGCTACTTGTGAACTCCCACCCTCTTCAAAATTTCCCAATGAGAATTGAGACAAGCCTACCCAAGTAGTAGGGGATGAAATAGAGATCTGTGAACAACATAACTAAGAACTAAATATAGGATTCAATGTATTCACAATTATACAAAATTATAAATGTTGTTGATCTCTTATTCAAAAGAGTGGAGATTGAATAACTATTAGAAAACACATACCCGATTCAACCCATCCAAATTTAAACTTGTTGAATCAAGTCCCCTACCTACTGGAGATTCGTTTAACATATCTCCAAACTGTAATTAATGACAATAATATCTTGATTATTTCTATAGAGACAATGATATCTAAATCTAGAACTAGAAGTAAACTATCATAAAATGCGTCAAACATTTCCTAAATAGAACACATACCAATCTACGGTTCAAGTCATCATTCTGAATGACCTTCTTCCAACCATCCTGAAAAATTTTTGCATACTCCAAAACATCTTCTGCTGATATTGTATCTAACTCCGCATTAGTTTTATCAACAAATGTGGCCTGGGAATTGGCTTTCGCTCGCTGACACTTCATGCCAACATCAACACCATAAAAAATAGCTTCCAAATTTTCCCTAATTGTAGTCATGGCCTCTTTGTTAACTTCTGATTTAGCCTGGAACTCTGAAAGTGACGCAAATGCCCTTGTTGGGCGAGGTACTAAAGGTTGTGGAGGCCTCGGCAATGCCCATTTGCGATCATATGTATGTCCTTTACCAGTCCCATAATATTTGTATGGTAGACTAGTATAATTAGGGTGCATATACAAGAAAAACTCTGCAAAAAAGTGTCTTGCAAAATAGTGTGGAACCTCATCGTTTCACGACAATTTTTCATATGCTGCCAAAAATCTGTTATATATATGTCCTACAAAATCAGGGTACTTAAAATATTGCACCTTCAACATCTTCCGCTTTGGGCCCTCTTTGAAATTGAACATGGAAATGACGTCTTCTTTTGAAACTCTATTTTTTACTGCCTCCCATTAATTAGGATCCATCACCTCTGACTTTCACCGCCTCATTAGATTGACAAAACTGTCAGTGGTTGACTCCATCTTCTTATATGCATCCATAAAGTTTTCCAATGAATGCAAAACAATTTGCAAGCTTTGTTTGCTCTCCTGAAGGAGTTCCAAGACCACCAAATCATTTTTCAACCTCTTTTTAACATCTGAGTATCGCTCAAGCATCATTGCTTCAGTATTTCCTTCCCAGGGAAGTTCATCAGCAACATCTGAAGGATAGGTAAATGTATGCGTGTAATATTTCATTTCTTGATAACACGACCTCCTAAATCCACCTTCACCCTCTTCACCGACATTTGAATTTTCTTGACAACCACTCTATCTTTCATTGTCATCCCTTGCTCTAAATTGATTGTCTACAGACACATTTGAAAGTAACTTCAAGATTTAACCTCACATAAATTTAAATATAAAAAAATACAACAAAAATAAACAAAATCAAAGAAAATTACCAGAAATATTCTCTTGTCCAGAGGTATTCCCTACATTCTCAGGTGTAGGAGTATCGATGCGCAACCTATCTAAGAAGGTTGCATCCATAGCACTAGCTTGAGCAGGTTCTGTAGTTGATCTATTCACAGACTTGTTTGAAAATATCCTCTGACGAGATTGTTGTTTCTCACTCGGAGTGTCAGTCGAAGAAGGAGTTCTCGTTCTTCATTCTTGGAAAAACCTAGAGCGTTTGCGAGGAATGTTTGGAGAATCCCGTGTCAACATCTCTCCTCAATATCTATCCACAATGCATAGTTTATCAATAAAAATGCAGAGATGTACACAAGTTCAAACAACTAAAAACGCAGAGATAAATCGAAGTTTTAATCAATCAAGCCGCAGAGGTACTCGCTCATTAGAAGGCGCATAGACTAGACATTCATCCATGAATCAATCAACTCAAAGATAAGTAAGGGGTCCATAGACAACATGGCAAATTCTTATCCTTCACTCATCTTCCATGCACAGAAAAATAGGGCATTTGAATCTATAGGTCTTTAAACACTGAACTGACGACCGTCGATTCTTCTCATGGCCGACTGCTCAGGCACGGATTGATGACTAAAGGTATAAGTGACAGAAGATAAAACCACAATCTTTTCATAATAATCAATAAAACCCACACATAGAAGTCATTGAAATCAGAAGTTGGGTTTGCCAAGGGACTGTCATTCAACTCATAGGTTTATCATTCGCAATACACATCAAATAAGAAGACGCAAAGACTAAACATTCAGCCATGAATCAATCAACTAAAAGATAAGTAAGGGATAGACAACATGGAAAATTCTTATCCTTCACTCATCATCCATGCACAGAAAAGAAGGGCATTTGAATCTATAGGTCTGTAAATACCGAAGTGACGACCGTCGATTCGGCTCCTGGACGACTGCTCAGGCAAGGAATAATGACTAAAGGGATAAGTGACAGAATATAAAACCACAATCTTTTCATAATAATCAATAAAATCCACACAAAGAAGTCATTGAAATCATAGTTGGGTTCGCCAAAGGAAATTAATTCAGAAAAAAAGCACCTAAAGTTACATAAAGGGACCTAATTGTACTATAAACTAAGGGATTTCTACAATGAGTGGATAACTACACAAAATTAACTCAATAGCATGTGCATATTCTTTGAACACGGTTCAATCCACTAAGACCACATATATATTCCTTATAACATTTTTTTAAGATTCATTAAAAGTTCCCTATGGTTGGATCCACTAAAAAAATGTATTAGAACATTTATTTAAGATCCCTTAAAAATTCTGTATGGTTGGATCCACAAAAACCACATATAATGAAATGCATTAGAATTGCCAAAACAAAGAGTTTAATCTTCATAATCTCACACACCCATTAATAACATAAGAAATATTTAGTAAGTGGTGCACAACAACTTGTTATGCATTTAATCTTGGCACATAAGAAATCTTCCTTTACTAAGTGGTGCACTCTTATCTGATCACAGATTGGATAATGTTATATTATATAACATATGAATTATGCAAATGTTATATTATATATAGTTGGATCACTCGAGAGATTTAAGGACAAACTATTGGATAGTTGTGGATATGGTTGAACTAAATACATAACTGTGAAATACTTTATGGTCACCTAAAGTTACATAAAGGGACCTAAGTGTACTATAAACTAAGGGATTTCTACATTGAGTGGATAACTACCAAAAATTAACTCAATATCATGTTAAATTTTAAATTAAAATAAAGTACCAAGGCAAGTGTTTCTCTTCCCTAGGTGCCTAAGGGGGAGAAATTGCCGAATATGGGTCTTAGTCAAATTAATTTGTGAGATGCAAATTAAAAAGATAACTTTATGATTAAAGTGAGGGTCAATGAAGAGACACCAAATCTCAGCCACCCATCTAATATAATCCCAGCTGTTAGATTAGAAAACTCCTCACCTTCCCTCATGAGGTTGATTAAGGCAAATGGGCGCACCCATTCTTGGTTGTTCAAGAAATCTTGATGAGAGGCCAAGAGGATTTTTGGTGAGATGCCAAGAGAAAGAGGAAGTTGAAGCATTCTTGTTGAGAGAACAAGAGGAGCTCAAGAATTCTTGTTGAGAGAACAAGAGAGAGCAAGAGAGAGGTCGAGCTGAAGAAAAGAGACAACAGCTGCAATTTCTGGGAGTATTGGCATGCATTCCAAAGTTTCCGAATAGCATTGAGTGGCACATAAATTGAATCTTAGCAGAGTTTTGGCACGAATTTCGTGACAATCCGTACAACATTAATTGTCGTACAGTTGTACGAATTTCTGGTTCAGAAATTGAGGAGCAAAGCTACAGGAATGTCCAGATAAATTTGTGTAAATATCTGAAGATGAATATGTTGTAAAAGAATTTCTCAGAAGCTCATAAATAATACAAAGCCCTCTCTAACTAGTTTTCCCCTTGTGGGTTTTTCCAAAGTCGAAGTTAGACCGAATATCTTTGTGTCTATATTTTCTGAGTTTTGCATATTGCTGATATTTTATTTCTGCGTCGAAAACGATGTTCATAATCCTCATGTTTCAGTTCTAAAATTTATTTTTTGTTAAGTTTTTTATATGTTGAAACACCAGGCTGCAGCTTATGCTGAAACACCAGGCTGTAGCATAAGCTGAAACACCAGGTTGTAGCTTATGTTGAAACACCAGGCTGTAGCATAAGCTGAAACACCAGGCTGAGTATATGCTGAAACACCAGGCTGAGTATATGCTGAAACACCAGGCTGTA